>JAJOOH010030898.1:0-16957 GCA_029582605.1 Solanum gracilifrons
CCCCCCCCCCCCCCTCCTCCCCCCGAGAAATTGATCCATTGCACAACAACAAGAATAAAAAACAAAAATAACATTGAGAAAGTGCAAAAATCAGAAAATAGGAAATGAAGCAAGTTTTTGAATTTAAAAATGGTTTAGGCCTTTTGACCCTTCAGTTCGCGTGCTAGTTGGTGACGTCTACTTATGCCGCCGACCATTCGACAATGCACCAAATGGATCTTTTGTCCGCCGAGTTTTAAAGAACCACCAGCTAACTAGTTGGTCCAAACGACGATCCAGATCAGGCTCACCGACTGGTACCTGGGCTCGCCTAATTTCTCATCTTTCCAAAACTTCAAAGTTTCATCCTGCACATCTAACATCTGTTATTTAAACAACAATAATAAAAGCTAAGAAACTTGGGTTGCCTCCCAAGAATCGCCTTATTTAACGTCGTGGCACGACGAGAATACGCTTTCATGATTCATTCTTTGGGCTGGCCATGGTAATACTCGGTAATCCTTCTTTTGGCCTTGGGTTTAAATTAGTTGAGATTTGACCCATTTGTATTTCCAGCTGTTTAATGGACACCAAGTGAGAAGTAACCGTTTGGTTTAGAGTTGAGACGTCCTCTTTCATTTTCTTGAGCCCTTTGTCCGACCCTTCCACTTTATTGAGAATGCGTGCAATCATATCTTCAGTGCATAAATTTTCCTGGTCAGCCCTTTGCTCTTTTGGCTTTTGACGTTCATAGGGAGGTACATATCTCTCTTTGTTACTGTTTTGCTCCCTCTAGTTTGCACCATGATCACGCCACTCCTTATCACTATCCTTCCAACCTTCATCACACTCTCTATTCCAACTTTATTTCCGCTTGGCCTTGAATAATTTTGGCGGAAACCTCCTCCCTGATTTGCTAGAAAGTGTACTTTTTCATTGTACAAAGCTTTAAAGTGCACATCATCGGGATTTACTCCACTAACTCCAACTGCGTTCACAGCCTTAGAAACACTACCCATGACATGTTTCGACAAAAGATCCATTTGGGTCATCATTTTAGCGATGTTTTCATCCTGCTCTTGGTCCTTTTCTATTTGTTCCTTTGTCATCCTTAAGGTCAAAGGAGACACTTGATCTTCCCTAGTGTACCAAGCACGATTTATCTTCGTCATCCCATCAAGAAGAGTCGACACTATTTCAAAAGGTTGCTGTATAATTTCCTCTTGGACAAGCTGGTCCGCCACACCCTTGTTGGCTGAATCTAGACTCCGATAGAAATATTGTAACAACATGTTGTTCGAGAGTCCATGAGTTAGACATTGGAGTAAAAACTTCTGAAACCTCAACCCTGTCGCATGGATTAGTTCACCATCCAAACGTTTGAAGCCTTGAATATTATCTCTCAATGCCATCATCTTCGAAGAAGGAAAATATCTTATGAAGAATGCCTCGGTAAGCTATTCCCAAGATGTAATTGAATCCCTTGGTAGATCAAATAGCCACTTTGTCTCTTCCTCCATCAACGAAAAAGAAAACAACCGAATCCAGACTGAATCTTGTGAGATGTTCTTGAACAAAAAATGGACCACATACGCCCAAAAAATTCTGAATATGGTCATATGGATCCTTATGAGCCAGCCCTCTGAATAAACCCTTTATTTGCAATAGCTGTAACATCGTGCTAGTCACATGGAATACTGCATTTCCCACTATCGGAGGTAAACGAATAGCACCTACACCACCCAATTGCACTTCATTGACATCATTCAAGTTACTAATGTCATCTTGATGTCCAAGTTGGCTAGTGTTGCTCCCGTTCACACTCATCTTGTCATCTATTCAAGAGCAACCAACAACAAACACAAAACAAAGTAAGTCGATTCAACTAAAAACAAGATTAGATCACAACTAAACTTCACTAAAAGAATTCTAAACACCACTCCCTGCAGCGGCACCATTTTTGATAACACTCAACTACACTTCATCCAATTCTAAGTGTAGGCGATCGCAATCTAGTATAAACCCAATGAAGAGTTGGGGTCGATCCCACAGGAAGTGATACGCTAGAGAATTTAATTATGAAGTGAAAGACGTGCTCTAATCGGTTGTAGGAATAGAATTTATCGAAACAATTAAATAAGTTGCAGGGGTTGACAACTAATGTCAAATGGGGGGGATAAGATTTGTCAATTAATAATTACGAAAAGAGGGGAGTAATCAAGTAGAGAGGGATCCTTTGGGATGTGATCGATTAATTGCCAATTTCTCTATACGGGTGATTACTATTTACTGAAAATTGTTGAAACTCAGTGGGTAGGCTAGGCTTTAGATGTAACAACCATCTCTCGATCAACTACTACGACTCAAGCGAGTTCTCTCAAACCTCGACAAGCATCACAATTATGAACAACCCAAAACCTCAATTAATCTACTCTCTCAAGGTAGATTGGTAGGATCAAATTAAGACTCAGTTTCTCAAGCTGAAACCACAACAACCCAATCACTACAATCATCAATTGATAACTTTAATTCTAAAACCTCTTTCTCAAGAAAGCATAGAATACTAGGCTAGAACTGCATTTGCAACTGCATTTGCAATTACAATTCACATATTATAACTTGGTTATAGATCGACCCACTTCAAAACAACAATTAAAGTAGTAATTACTAACACCGATAAGCTAATTGAGACAATTAATCACATAATCACACCCCAAAGAATGGGGTTTTTAGCTACACATTATAAAAAGTGGGAAAATATTAGCAACTATGTTCTCCATCAGTTGGGTAATAAAATTCGAGTCATCACAATGCTTGAAATTAACTTAAAATCAAAACCCAACTTAAAATTCTACTCAAAAACTCTAAAACCAATGTTTGGGATAAAAAACTCCAAGTAAGAACTCTCAAACACTCAGAATATTTGCTCAAAATTTTGGAACTCTCTTTTCATCATTTAAAAATTCGCATTTATACTCTTCCAGATTTTCAGCTTTTGGACCGATCAGCGGATTAGTCGAGCATTTCCGGCCAGGTCGGTGATGCGCCAAGTTTTTCTCTTCATCGCCTTCATGACTTCCTCTTCACCATTCAACTTCTGTAACTTTAGGCGATCCGAGTCCTTGCCGCCGATCCATTCGACGGTTCGCTGGAAGGCCATTTCCATCTCTGAGTTGGCTTTTCCCCAGGGCTAGCACGCTGTAACTTTTGGTGATCTGAAGTACCCACCGAGTGGTCTTGGCGATCGTCAGCTTTTCTTGTCTTCAGCTTTTTTCAGCTTTTCCGCTTCTTTTTGCCCGGTAATGTCCTTGCCTTTGTCTTTTGCCTTCATAGGTGCAAATTAGCACTTACACATCAGTTTAGAGAATAAGATAAGCAATGAGGACATTAAAAAGTATGAACATTAATCCCTAAATAAGTTGAAATCCCAGGCTCATCAGGTTCCTGAATCCCCCAATTTCTACAAGTTAGAATCTCCAATGAAAGTTAGGGTTCTTACTCATTCTCATGGGTTCTTTTCAATTATGATCTAATTGATTGTTTTATGTCTTTTTATGCATCAATTGAGATAATTGTATGTTTTTAAGTTGAATTCACATGAACCCATGCATGATCCATGATATCTAGAATTGATCATAGGATGAAGGTTTTGAACTATGAAAGATGAATTTATGAAGATATGCATGTTCTTTATGAGATTGATGAAAATGTTTTAAGGATTTTTTGAGAGTGAGGTACTAATGTTTTGTTGTGTTATGAAAGGATTTCTGACATACTACTCAAACATGAGTGTGAAAGGGTTTTCTCACATAAAGGATTCACAAGGTTGACAGGTTTTCTCACATAATGTGAACCAAGATTAAGGAGATTTTCTAATGATAAGATAAGTTAAGATTAATGACTATTCCGTGGGATTTATACTTAGCACCAAGAGGATATTGAGTTGGAAGCTCACTCGCTAGTAGAGGTTGGATTTCTAGGAGCAATCTCTCTATCTCATAACTATGTGCCACTATAGCTTGTCTTAGATAGATATTAGCTAGTGGATCCACCTAAACTAGAAGTTCATGGTTCTTACCTTGGCAATTAAGGAAATCTCTTTTTGGTGTGGGATAGACACCAGATTCCATGTTATAGCTCACATGGTCTACATATCGGTTAAAGGTAAATCTCCCACAATGATGAACTAATTAAGGTTACTTCTACAAGTATCTCACAAGTGTTTTAAAGATGTTTAACTTGCATTGACCATGATTATGATTTATGTTTTATAGCCCTTTTTATCTTATGATTTAGCTTGGTCATTGCATGCCACGTGAAGTCCTTTCTAGCATTATTTCATACTTTTTATGCATTGCTATTATACTTGGTACACTCTTTGTACTAACACATACTCTTGACTACATTTTTTAACTAATGTAGGGTCCGACGGTCCGATTTCGTATTTACTTGGCTAATGATCACATTAGTAGCTTTTGAATATTGGTGAGTCCTCATGTTCTGAGGACTGAACCCTTTAATGCTTATTGTCTTTACTTTTTAATATTGTATGTGACTTATGAGTTACGTCACAATCACTCTTGATGTACTAGATGACTTTGAGACTATGTTATACTTCCGCTTCATTTTCTTGTCAAACATTTACGATATAAACTATCTTTTGAACTCTTTAATTCAATTATATTATATGATGCATGCTAAGTGGCTTGTGTAGGTCTTCTCGGGGTCTTATACTCCATTTCACATCTAGGGTGTACTTTGGGTTGTGACACTTGTATTCATTTTGTGTATTGTATTATCTTATATATATGCGCTTTTAGTCATATGACAGTATAATATTTTTGATAACCACACAGAATGGTTGACATTTATTCATTGTTTAATTTATCTCTCTTCAATAAAGATTTGGTTGAACTCTGAAAAGGGTATGTATTTATTGGGTATATAGATGATTTATCTCTTAAGAATTCTGACACTGTAATTTTTATGATGACAATGAATAGTCTTGTGCAATGATTCCAAGCGAGAAAACTGCTACGAGTTTCGTGTTGGGATATATACTATTAATTATTTATTTATATTATTAATTATATGTTTAGATATATTATTTATTATATAATAATTATTTATTCAATTTTAGTAAAAAAATTAATATATCATATATTCATTTATGTGTCTAGTTACTTATATAGTAAATGATTTTGTATATAGAGTTTTAGCTTATACATATAGGATTAAATCATCGATTCTTATAAGTATAAAGTGTTTTGTTCACAATCTAAGATGGAAATTAGACATGTCATCAGTACGATTGTAGCACAAGATTATATATAATTTATCTTGAATATGGGAACAGTATAGTTCCAACTTCTTGTGCTAGTGCATGTTGCATGTATTAAAAGAGATTGAGTAGAGATATTTATTTTAGGCGGACTGACAAAAGCTTATTATCTAAGCTATTAAATCTACTTATATTCTCAATCCTGATATAACTATTATGATCTGTATATATTACTTATCGTTTTGATTTATTAAAGGGTGAGATTCTGAGATAGGTCAATATGTCTGATTTATTGGATGGTAATAATAAATATTGATCAAATAATAAGTTAGTTGATGGAATCAGTGTCAGTATAGATGTCACTCCCCGAGCCTACACCCTGGACATGGCTGACACTCGAAGACCATTGCTGGCCTCAAGCGAACCCTTGGTCTAGCTTACTAACTCAGTGGAAAACTCTAAACATTATTACAATGATCAAATGAAGTTACTCAAATAAGTTGGTAAAATAACTTAGAATATTTTAAAGGTCAACATTCAACTTGGCCATAATGGCAACTCAAGTCTTAACATATTAAATGAAATGTAAAGACAACTGAACTACTAACTGTCTATGAAAACTCTAAAACCAAGAGGGATGTTGGTACAGACCCCCAATCATCATAACAATGAAATACTGAAAGCGAAATACAAGGAGTCCTCCAGAATGCAAAGAGACTCACGAATAGACTCTGAACTTCTCACTGGATCAACAATGCGCTGGATGCCGATCCTAGTTACCTGTATCTGCATCATAATAAGATGCAGACCAACTGTCATCAGTACATTGAATGTACAAGTATGCGAGTTGGAATGCTAAACACAACTTAAGCTTGAAAAGAAACTGAAAGGAAACTAAAGAACTTACCTGGTTCAATTCAACTCAACATAACTGAACTCATTTCAATATAAAGCACTTTTAAAACAAGTGCAATATAAAGAAAAGTTGTTTAAAACATGATGTCAACTCTGGCCATATGTAAAGATACACTAATACTATGAAATGTATGTAAAAATACAAATAACTGTGTATATAAGAATACAAATAAGATCTGTGGGAGTTTATCTAACCGACAACCATCACTTAAGAGCTATAGTGATGATACAACGATTTTCCTCATGTTGCCAGCGTATCCTATACCTTGCCACAAATATAAGACCTGAACTACTAAGTGGATCCACTAGTCTATGCGGAAAGGATTCATCTAAAAAGTATGACCCTTTTCTACCCATGATGGCTACATGGTTTATGGGGGCTGTGGGTTCACTGAACGCTCCCCCATATCGGTGCTCAATACTACTCCCAAAATATGATACTAGCTCTTTATGTTTAAAAACATACATCTTCTGTGATTTGAGATTAGTGTTCAAAAACATAGCTCAAAGGCTATCTTGGAAATCAAAGTTTCCCCTCTTGCTTCATTTAGAAAGCGATTTCTCTTTTCTGAAAACTAGACCTAGACCCTTTGGAAATCGAGGTTTCCTTTCTTGTTTAAATGTGAAAACAATTTAAACCCTCTGGGAATACATAGTCCCCATATACTTTTGAAGAAATGTACTTCAAACTTTACTCTTTAGTCAACTAGAACTTTAAGTCTTAAAACAAAGTTACAACATTTATAAAAGACTTTTGAAAACTTTGAAGGACTTCCCTTAACTTGACTCTTGACTTTGATCTTAACTGCGCTTGGCTTGACTCTTAACTGGTTCTTGAATTGAATTATGGATTCAAGGATTGTGATTTGTGATTGGAAAGATTTCATGATGTTTAGGAATGATTTTAGATAGCTAAACATAAGAAAAGACTGAAAATCAATATTTGAGGGTAGGTTTGCGATGCGGAGATGCTTTTAAAATTTAGTTTCAAAAATAACTTTTGAGGCAGAAGACTCCGTAAAGGCTCCGCGATGCGAATGAAAATTCCCAATTCTAGGAACCAACTCCATGACGCGCCACCACTGCTAGATTTCGTTTGACGAAATTTCTTCTTCGTTTTCCAGCCCCAATTCACCAAAACTCAGTTATTTTTCTTAAATTACTATTAGATACATATACCTAGAAAATGTACCTAAGAATCTAACTCGAAATGACTCTATAATACGACGTAACGATTTCAGAAACTTCCCAACTCAGTCAAATTCAAGAACAATATATGAATTCAAGCATAGGTATCAAGATCATCAATATTCAAACTCCTTTAGGATGAATCCAACTGAAATAAATATGCTTGGCACGTGGGAGAACGATCCCAACATTAAGGAAGCCTCAAATACCTGGTAGGAATAAACCCTTGGTGAAAATCCCAATTATCTTGATCGATCTTGCCTTTTCTCCTTCTTCTTTTCTCTTCTCCTTAGCCCTAGCGTGAAATTCCAAATTCTAAAACTGACTAAATTTGATTTGACCCATATTAAACTTCTAAAAATGGATTAAAATAATAGGGCCATGAAAAGACTAAAATACCCTTTAAAAATCCGGATTGGACATTTCCTTAATCCAACAACCCTACTTCCAAAGGGCATAACATAATCATACGAACTCGAAATCATGCAAACTTGGCAGCGTTGGAAATATTACTCCCTACATATTTCCAACCATATCTTGATCTACACCTAACTCATCCTGAGCTAGGAGTTATGGTCGTTTGAAGTTGACCAAAAACTCACCTTTCCTAACTTAAACAATTTTCCAAATTTTTCATTCTTTCCAAAAATTGACTATTTCCAATTCTTAGCTTCTTCCTAGCCATTTCAATTTGTGAGATGTTACAATATATCCCCCTTGGGAACATTCGTCCTTGAATGTGATTACTCTTACTAGGCTAAGGGTGGTAATATCAAGTTCAAACACACAACAAGCAAATGAAAACAAACAACATGCTCACTCATAATTTAAAGAGTACTAAGAAGAGAATTAATACCTTGGTCTGCATTTTCTCCGGATTCTAAAAGATGTGGATATATCTTCTTCATGTTCTCTTCAGCTTCCCAAGTAGCTTCCTCAATGAATTGATTCCTTCAAAGGACTTTGACTGATGCTACCTCTTTTGTTCTCAACTTGCGAACTTGGCGATCTAGAATCTGAACAGGAATCTCCTCATAAGATAAGCTATCCTTGATCCCAATATTTTCAGTTGGTATGATCAATGAAGGATCACCCATGCATTTCTTCAACATGGAGATGTGAAACATCGGATGAACCGCGGCCAACTCTTGTGGTAGCTCCAACTCATAAGTACTCTGCCAATCCTCTTGGATATTCGATAAGGTCCACTATACCGGGGACTAAGTTTCCCCTTCTTACCAAAACTCATAACACCCTTCATGGGTGAAACCTTTAGATATACCCAATCATCTACTTCAAACTTTAACGCCCTTCTCCTGACATCAGTGTACGATTTCTGACGACTCTGTGCCATTTTCAACCTCTCTTGAATCACTTTCACCTTCTCCATAGCTTGATGGACTAAATCTGGTCCTATCAACCCTGCTTCACCAACTTTAAACCATCCAACAGGAGATCTGCATCTTTTCCCAAAAAGAGCTTCATATGGAGCCATCTGGATACTAGACTGGTAACTATTGTTGTATGCAAATTCAATAAGGGGTAGGTGATCATCCCAATTACCTTTGAAATAGATCACACAGGCCCTTAACATATCTTCCAATGTCTGAATAGTGCACTCTGCTTGCCCATCTGTCTGAGGATGAAAAGCAGTACTTAAGTTCACCTTTGAACCCAAATCCTTCTGAAAAGATTTCTAGAATTGTGCAGTAAATTGTGCACCTCTATTTGAAATAATGGAGACTGGGACTCCATGAAGTCTTACCACCTCCTGAATATATAACCTGGCATTATCCTCTGCGGAATGGGTAGTCTTTATCGACAAAAAGTGGACTGATTTTGTCATTCTGTCGACAATCACCTAGATAGAATCATGCTGCCTGCGAGACCTTGGTAAACCTGTGATGAAGTCCATATTAATCATCTCCCACTTCCATTCTGGAAGTTCTATAATCTGATCCAAACAATCGGGCCTTTGGTGCTCTACTTTAACTTGTTGGCAATTTGGGCACTTAGCAACAAATTCTGCAATGCCCTTCTTCATACTATTCAACCAATACACCTCTTTCAAACCGTGATACATCTTTGTGGAACTCAGATGAATGGAATATTTGGAGCTATGAGCCTTCTCCATGATCCTCTCTTGGAGTCCATCCACTATTGGTACATACAATCTACCTTGATATCTCAATACGTCATCTCCCCCTTATTCAAAAGCTAATACTTTTTGCTTATGAACATTTGCCTTCAATTCAAGAAAAATAGGGTCTTGGTCTTGCTTTCCTTTTACTTCTGACACTAATAATAATTCAGCCCCATTCATCAGTACTACTCCTCCTTCTGTGGAATCCATTAGTCTGACTCCCAGGAGTGCAAGTCTATGAACATCTTTTGCTAACTGTCTCTTTTCTTCCTCAACATGGGTAGTACTACCCATAGACAACCTGCTTAAACCATCAGCAACAACATTAGCCTTACCTGGGTGGTAAAGAATACTCATGTCATAATCCTTGAGTAATTGTAACCACCTCCTCTTTCTGAGATTGAGCTCCTTCTAACTGAACACATAATGAATGCTCTTGTGATTGGTGAACACATCCACATGAACACTATAAATATAATGGCGCCATATTTTCAAAGCAAATACTACAGCAACCAATTCTAAGTCATGGGTTGGGTAGTTATTCTCATGAACTTTGAACTGTCTGGAGGCATAAGCTATAACTTTGCCATTCTCCATTAACACACAACCCAATCCAACTCTAGATGCATCACAATACACCACAAATCTTTGCGTACCTTCTGGTAAGGTCAATACTGGGGCAACAGTTAACCTCTTTTTCAATTCCTGATAGCTTTTCTCACAAGCTTCAGACCATTGAAACTTAACTGTTTTCTGCGTCAATTTGGTCAAAGGAGATGAAATAGACGAGAACCCCTCTACGAACCTTCTATAATATCCAGCCAAACCCAAGAAACTCCTAATATCAGTTGGAGATGTGGGTCTAGGCCAACTCTGCACTGCCTCAATCTTTTGGGTATCAACTCTAATTCCATCACCGGAAACTATGGCCCAAGAACGCCACAGACTCAAGCCAAAACTCACACTTAGAGAATTTAGCATATAAGTCCTTATCTTTCAAAGTCTGAAGAACTATTCTAAGATGACTAGCATGATCTTCTTTATTCCTTGAATAGATTAGTATGTCATCAATGAAGACGAGAACAAACAGATCTAAATAAGGTTTGAATACTCTATTCATAAGGTCCATGAACGCTGCAGGTGCATTGGTTAAAACGAACGACATGACCATAAACTCATAATGACCATAACGAGTCCTAAAAGCTGTCTTTGGAATATCACATTCCTTTACTCTCAACTGATGGTAACCTGATCTGAGGTTGATTTTTGAGAAACAAGAAGCACCCTGAAGCTGATCGAAAAGATCATCAATTCTCGGAAGAGGATACTTGTTCTTGATGATCCTAAGAGAACCATCTTTCTTCCACACAAATAAGACCGGTGCGCCCCAAGGTGAGACACTTGGTCGAATCAAGCCCTTATCTAATAGATCCTTCAACTACTATTTAATCTCTTTCAACTCTGCTGGTACCATTCTCTATGGCGGAATATATATAAGATGAGTATCTGGAAGAAGGTCTATGCCGAAGTCTATCTCTCTCTCAGGAGGGATTCCGGGAAGATCATCTGGAAAGAGTTCTGGAAACTCTCTTACTACTGAAACTGACTGAATATGAGGTATCTCAACACTAGAGTCATTAACTCGGACTAAGTGATAGACACACCCCTTAGAAACTAACCCTTGCCTTAAGGTATGAAATGAAACGACCCTTAGGCACTACTGAACTACTTTTCCACCCTAAGACTGGCTCATTTGGAAATTGAAACTTGACAACTCGAGTTCTACAATCAACTGAGGCATAACAGGCATGAAGCCAGCCCATACCACGAATGACATCAAAATCAACCATGTCTAACTCAACTAGATCAACCATGGTACTCTTGTGATTGACGGAAACGGGACAATCACGATAGACTCTCTCTGCTAGAATAGACTCACCAACAGGTGTAGAAACACTGAATGGTTCACTAAGTTGCTCAGGAATAACATCAAAATTCATAGCAACATACGGAGTTACAAAAGATAAACTCGCTACTGGGTCTAGCAAAGCATAAACATTAAAGTCAAAGACTTGGGATCATAGCAGTGACAACATCAGGCGAATCCTCTTGCTCTTGGTGACTGTTTATATCATATAAACGGTTTGTTCCTCCGCCAGTACCGGAAGTAGCCCGTCTAGGTGCAGCTCTGTCTAGTGGAGCAACTGAAGAAGACTGGGCTCTATTAACCCCATTACCATTTCCCTGCCTGTTCTTTGGACACTCTCGCATGAAATGCCCACTTTAACCACACTTGAAACAACCAGTGGAGCCCTCGCGAAAAATAGCTGAATGGTTCCTACCACATTTGGTGCATGCATGAGGCTTACTACCCTCCTTGTGCCATGCTACCTTGAGAATAAACAAGTTTAGCTCTGAAGTTTTGATTATTGTACTCACCTTTGTTCTTAGGTGCAGGTGCACTAGCAGATGATGGAGCAGGACCCTTATGTTTCTGTTGGAAGGATGACCGGTTAGCATTACTTTTCTGCTGCCCGGACTCATTCCCTGTCTTAGCCCTTTTGTTCTTAAACTCCTCTCTATCCCTCAACTTCTCTTCCTCTACCTGTTGCACATAGACCATCAACCTTGAGATATCCATGTCACCTATCAGCATTGCGGCCCTACCTTTCCTATTCTACTCCTCATGTCCGCAACCATTTTCGGAGCATAACGGGACATTTGGGTGAATTTCAACCCATATTCATGAACGCTTAGAGAATCCTGCTTAATTGTGAGGAACTGACGTACCTTGGCCTCTTTCAGTTCTCAGGGAAAGAAACTCCCTAAGAAAGCCTCCTCAAAACAAGCCCAACTCGCAGGTGGTGCATCATCACCTCTACCCCCTTTACACTGGTCAAACCAAGTCCTAGAGACATTCTTAAGTTGATATGTAGCTAGCTCAACTCTCTTAGTATCAGCAACATGCATCACATCAAACACCTTTTTTAGTTCATCAACAAAGGTCTCCGGATCCTCAGAAGTGCTTGAGCCAGTAAAAACTTGGAGGATTCATCCTCAAGAACTCACGAATCCTTGAAGTGTCAGCCTCTCCTTGTCGAACTCCTCTTTATTGCCCAATCTGATTAGTCACAACTTGACTCAGCATCCTAATTGCTTTTCTGAACTCATCATTAGTGACTTCCTCTTGAGGTTGCACTTCAGGTGCATTTATTAACTCTTGTTCCTCAATATTTCTCCTAGATGGACGACCTCTGACTGCTCTTCGTGGAGGCATGATTATCTGAAAATACGCGCAAGCACGAATTAGAAGAAACTTTTTAGAGATCAACTCTAACGCACGAAAAGAGTGTGAAAGATGTGAGAGATTTTCCTAAATGTTGCAGCCTCCTAATTATAGATGTGGCACGCTTCACACCGATAACTGGGACTCTACAGACACGGCTTCATAGACTCCTTAGGACTCTTGAACTCTGTGCTCTGATATCAAGTTTGTCACACCCCGAGCCTACACCCTGGACGTGGCTGGCACTCGAAGACCATTGCTAGCCTCAAGCGAACCCTTGGCCTAGCTTACTAACTCAGCGGAAAACTCTAAACATTATCACAATGATCAAATGAACTTACTCAAATAGCTTGGTAAAATAACTTAGAATGTTTTAAAGGTCAACATTCAACTTGGCCATAATGACAACTCAAGTCTTAACATATGAAATGAAATGTAAAGACAACTGAACTACTAATTGTCTATGAAGCCTCTAAAACCAAGAGGGATGTTGGGACAAGACCCCAGTCGTCCTAACAATGAAATACTAAAAGCAAAATACAAGGAGTCCTCTGAAATCCAAAGAGGCTCACCAATAGACTCTGAAGTGCTCACTCGATCAACGATGCGCTGGATGCTGATCCTAGTTACTTGTGTCTGCATCATAATAAGATGCAGGCCAATTGGCATCAGTCTATTGAATGTACGGGTATGCGAGTTGGAATGCTAAACACAACTTAAGCTTGAAAATAAACTCAAAGGAAACAGAAGAACTTACCTAGCTCAACTCAACTAAACATAACTGAACTCATTTCAATATAAAGCAGATTTAAAACAAGTGCAATATAAAGAAAAGTTGTTTAAAACATGATGTCAACTCTGGGCGTATGCAAAAATACACTAAAAATCTGAAATGTATGTAAATATACAAATAACTGTGTATATAAGAATACAAATAACTTTTGTGGGAGTTTCTCTAATCAACAACCATCACTTAAGAGCTATAGTGATGATACTTCGATCTTTCTCACGCTGCCAGCGCATCCTATACCTTGCCACATATATAAAACCTGGACTACTAAGTAGATCCACTAGTCTATGGGAAAAGGATTCATCTAAAAAGTATGTTCATTTTCTACCCATGATGGCTACATGGTTTATGGGGGCTGTGGGTTCTCTTAACACTCCCCCATTTCGGTGGTCAATACTACTCCCAAAATATGATACTAGCTCTTTATGTTTAAAAACATACTTCTTCTGTGATTTGAGATTAGTGCTCAAAAACTTAGGTCAAAGGCTATCTTGGAAATCAAAGTTTCTCTTCTTGCTTCATTTAGAAAGCGATTTCTCTTTTCTGAAAACTAGCCCGAAGGCCCTTTGGAAATCGAGGTTTCCTTTCTTATTCAAATGTGAAAATATTTTAAACCCTTTGGGAATACATATATAGTCCCCATATACTTTTGAAGAAATGGACTTCAAACTTTACTCAACTTGAACTTTAAGTCTTAAAACAAAGTTAAATCATTTATAAAAGACTTTTGAAAACTTTGAGGGACTTCCCTTAACTTTACTCTTGACTTTGATCTTAACTGCTCATGGCTTGACTCTTAACTTGTCCTTGAATTAAAGTATGGCTTCAAGGATTGGGATTTGTGATTGGAAAGATCTCATGATGTTTAGGAATGATATTAGATAGCTAAACATGAGAAAAGACCGAAAATCAATATTTGAGGGTGGGTCCGTGACGTGGAGAAGCTTTTAAAATTTAGTTTCGAAAATAACTTTTGAGGCAGAAGACTCCGTGACGCGAAATGAAAATTCCCAATTCTAGGAACCCGCTCCGCGATGCGCCACCACTGCTAGATTTCGTTCGACGAAATTTCTTCTTCATTTTCCAGCCCCAATTCACCCAAACTTGGTTCTTTTTCTTAAATTACATTTAGATACATATACCCAGCAAGTGTACCTAAGAACCTAACTCGAAACAACTCTATAATACGACGTAATGGTTTCAGAAACTTCCTAATTCAGTCAAATTCAAGAACAATATATGAATTCAAGCATGGGTATCAAGATTATCAATATTCAAACTCCTTTAGGACGAATCCAACTGAAATAAATATGCTTGGCACATGGGAGAATGATCCCAACGTTATGGAAGCCTCACATACCTGGTAGGAATAAACCCTTGGCGAAAATCCCAACTATCTTGATCGATCTTGATGAATCTTGCCCTTTCTCCTTCTTCTTTTCTCTTCTCCTTAGCCCTAGCGTGAAATTCAAAATTCTAAAACTGAATAAAATCTGATTTGACCCATATTAAACTTCTAAAAATGGATTAAAATAATAGGGCCATGAAAAGACTAAAATACCTTTTAAAAATACGGATTGGACATTTTCTTAATCCAACAGCCCTACTTCCAAAGGGCATAACTTACTCATACAAACTCGGAATCGCGCAAACTTGGAGGCGTTGGAACGATCATTCCAAGAGATTTCCAACCATATCTGGATCTACACCTAACTCATCCTGAGCTAGGAGTTATGTTCATTTGAAGTTGATCAAAAACTCACCTTTCCTAACTTAAATAATTTTCTAGATTTTTCATTCTTTCCAAAAATTGACTGTTTTCAGTTCTTAGCTTCTTCTGAGCTATTTCATTTTGCGAGATGTTACAATAGAGATGTATTATATGTCTTTTTGAGAAGCTTATAAGATTTCATCGTGTGAAACCTTGTAAGCGGATTTATGAATTGATACATGAAATAAGTTAAGCGGTGCTCTAAAGGAAATTAATCTTTGAATTAAATTTTTCAATAATTTTATTTATTGATTATTATCTGTAATTTTAACATGTGGAATTACATAAGTGTTTAATGGGGGATTTTGAAATATAAATGTAGGAGTGCAATTATGAATATCTAGTGAAATGATTTGTAATTTATTATGATAAGAATTATTTTAATTAATTATTTAAATTATTTTCATAAATACCGAGCCTCAATAATTAATTATGTAGTCCATACCATGCCCATATTTAACTAGAAATTAGTATCCTATTTCTAATGGAAAATTGGAGAAACACGTGAGTTTTCTTGTTTTTTCAAGAAAATCGTGGGTTTTCTTTTTCCTTTTTGATTGGGAAGAAATCTCTATAAATAGTTATTCTTTTGACCTAGAAAAAGAACGATACATTCCCACCAAGTATTGAGAGAGTTCAGTTATGACTTACAATCACTGTAGAAGACAGCTGAACTGTAGTCTAACTTGTAGATTCGTTTGAAGGTATTTGCTCACGCTTCTAGAGTTATTAATCGAATTAAATTTCAGAAGGTTTGTGTTCTAGCTTGATCATATGTTTTCTAGCATAAACGTATGTGTTATCGATTATGCATGTAAGCAATAAGATTTTTAAAATGCTTCGGCTATGCGTATAGTTTTCCAATAATTGGTATTTGATCATATTTATATATATATATATATAGTGTGTGTAATTATATTGCTGTCTACCTAACTCTTACTCGACTTAGCTTACAATTAAAAAATGTAAGTGCATAAATTTAATACTCATCATTAGAAAAACAACAACCATGTTTGAACATGATAGCAAAAACAATCCACAAGAAAAACTACAATAAATAGTATTTTGAATAAAGAAAAAAAAATCTTATTTTATATAAACTCTATTTAAGAGAAAATAGCAAAACGTAGTGAGTGAAAGGGAAAAAATACAATCAACCTAGGGAGTAAAGAAGAATAAATAAAAGAAAATCCAAGTGAATACGATAATAAATAAGGAGAGAAGTGATTTTAAAAACTTTGTTGATTGGGAGTCGAACTCAGACACAAAATGTACTCACTGGGAATCGAACCCATACGCAAAAGCGTACTGTTGAGCATGAGCACCCACAATCAACCACTACGTCAATCACACCACTTGTTATGTGAGTGCTCGTTATTTAAATATATATTATTTCTCTTAATTTCTATATAAATATACATAGTTTGATACAAGGTTAATGGATGCTCGAGCACCTGAAAGTCCGCATGTGGGTTCGCCCCTGCTTAATTGGTGATCAAAGTGAATATGAGCATTGAATGGTAAAATTATATAGGCATTCTCAGATCTCCATCTCTCTCTCTCTCTCTCTCTCTCTATATATATATATATATATATATATATAT
>JAJOOH010030900.1:0-10830 GCA_029582605.1 Solanum gracilifrons
CCCCCCCCCCCCCCCCCCCCCCCCCCCCCCCCCCCCCCCCCCCCCCCCCCCCCCCCCCCCCCCCCCCCCCCCCCCCCCCCCCCCCCCCCGCCCCCCGGAACTAAAGAGCTAGTAAGAATTGGTGGGGAGAAAATGAAGAAGAATTCGGGTATTTATAGTTTAGAATTAGGGCTGAAGCGTAAAAATTGATAGGGGTAGTAATTATTTTTGGGGGGAGGGGGAGGCTGAAAGACTATTTTTGGTCATTGCCAACTACTAGTAAAAAAACTTTTGCATTCGGGTGGCGTGGCCCCATTCCATGCCCAAATTCCATCTCACCCCATCCAGATGGTAATGGGCTAAACCGGTCCCGTTAGTGGGACGGGCCGGGACCGTAATGGGCCATCCCACCCCATTAGACAACCCTACTTTGCACAATAGCCATTAGAAATTCCCATTTAGTAATTTAACTTGTATTCTCAGGTTGACCATTACAGTAACCATGAGTATCAAGTATATTTGTGGATATAAAGTTAAACATAAACTCAAGCTCACCTCTTTCGAAGATGAGGGATCAGATAACTAGCTACTAGATTAGCAAATGATGTCTAGGGCATCGTGAGTAATAAGATCCTAGTGAATGTGATTGAATTCCTACATGGAGATTTTGTATCACCTTAATAGGTATAGCTCTTGATGCTCGCTGGTCACACAAATTATTTGTTTGTATGCATATGTGTCATAGACATGATATTGGTTAGGGGTCTATCCCACCATGAGCAAAGAAGGAGATGTTGGATTTCCGATATGGGTCGTGGGTCACTCTACGTGGGCAAATGACCCGAATGTAAGAGATAAAATTAAAAAATAACTTCCCAGAGAGAATGTATTGGGAAGTAACCAACCAGAAACGTGCATTGATCAGTATTTGCAACAGTAAAGTCTCTCCTCCTCTACATAAAGATGATCCTACATTCTTCAATGGTGTGTGGAAAAAAATCTCTACAATACACACACAAAAGATTAAAAGGGACATCAGTTCATGAACAGAACTCCACATCCAAGAGAGACGAAGTCGGCTTGGGGCAATTTCTCGACACAAGACTTGTTTTGTTGTTAACAGGTACGCAATCGATATTCTTGTTACTGTACAAATCCTACAGCATTGAACGTTGTCTTGTAATGTAAGCTGTCAAATTGGAAATATTCATACCAAAGTTGTACATCTAGAGTGTAGATACTACAATTTGATCATCACCAGCAAAATAACATCACAGTGGCATAGAAGAAGATCAAGTTGGATAGGATGACATGAACTTATTTAGTCAGTAGTTCTAATAGATAAAACTCTGCTATCACTAACTCCAGACATCAAGAAAACTACGATTATGATAAAACATTTTTAAAAAATATGATACCAACGACATATCTATTGTAAGGATTTTGTACAGCTTCCGAAAATATGTTTTTGAATCAAATAATTAGTTATAGAACAAAGCAAGTGAAAGCAGAACTTAGGTAGAATTAATACCTTTTCAGGAGGACTTCGCATCCTAATACGCTTTTCATATTTAAAGAATACTTTTCTTCTGTAAGCATCTGCATATACAAGTTAACCCTAATTATACTCAAACCCACAAAAGAAATTGAGAAGATTTTAGTGAAATTAATTACCTCCAAAGAGATAGTTAGGTCGATGGTGGTCAAGAGATTGTGATATGTGGGAAAAAGACAAAGATGGGTAATTTGGTGAAGAATAGGAGTAACATGCGAAAGCTAAAGTGGAACTGGTAATGATTCCACCAATCCATTTGAGGAAAGCTATTGAAGTGCTTTTTGGATCCTGCTGAACTTCAGTTCCACTTAAATGGCTAAAATGGCGGAGTTGGGTTGTCGGCCTACAACCAATCGGTGGTGTACATCGCCGGAGACCCGACCAAGATGGCATACTTTACTTGTAAACTATGCTTCCAATTTCTAGGGTCAACCGTATAAATGCAAATTCCATACGGCCTGTTTGGACAACCCGCTTGATAATTGGATTTGGTATAATTATACTATGCAAATTATTTGATTGGTCATATAATTACTTGATCCCACGTAATTGACATGGTAATTACACTACCCAATTATTTGTAATGACATACAAATTACTTTTAAGTTTAATATTATTACTTTTATGTTTTCATTTTAATTTAATTTTTATTGTAATAATTTAAATTCTTTTTTATTATTATTATTCTAAAATTTTGTTTTTTATTTTATATTATTTATATTTCATTTCAACCTCATTCTAAACCTTGTGATTCCATGTAATTTTTCGTATGATCTATTTTTTATGTCATGTTTATTTTCTTCTTTAGCATAATTTTGTTAGTATTCTAATTTCCAAATTAAAGTGAAATTCATTGTTGAGTAGGGTTATACATTTACGTTTTTCTTTTATTTTAAATCATATTTATGTAACAATGTTGGAATTTGACATAAGAGTATTATGTTAAAAATATTTGTTTTGAATTTATAACTTATGTTATATTTTCAGTTTCATTTGTTTAGTAGTATTGACTTGAGATTTCACATTGAGAGTCATTTATTTTTTGTTAGACTTGATAGATTATCTTCTTCTCAAATATTTTAATAATTTATGACATTTTATTTATAATATTAATCTTTTTGTCAAACATGCATTTCAGTATATTCATAGAAATATTGTACTTTTAATTCTTATGATTAGTTCAATTGAAATATACTGATTTAAAAAATACAAATCAGTTGTTTTTTCACAATATTAGTAAAGAACATATGTTTATTAATTAATATATTTTCAAAAGACCAATATATATCTTAAATATTTAATTTAATATCATTTATAAAGTTTCCTATTTCTCTAATATATAAATTTAAAATAATATTTTTTTAAAATTTTAATATAATTTTATAATTGCAATTGTGCATCCAAACAGTACATTTGTAATTACACTGGGCAAACAAACATGCCAGTATAATTACTCGATTATGGAATAACTAGGCGGGTCATTACTACCCTAGTAACTACACCAATTCCAATTACCAGATGGCAGTCATCCTTGTCACGATCCAAAGTACACCCTAGACATGACATGTCGAATAGGATCCCATCAGTTTAGAAGGTGATGACAAGTTGTAGCATTGTAGTGTCATTGCTACTAGATAGTTAGTACAAAAGAATGAGGATCCTGGAGCATTTACTGTTCCATGTGCTATTTGCATGTTACGCTTTGCTAAGACCCTATGTGATTTTGGAGCTACCATAAGTCTGATGTTGCTATCTGTGTTCAAAAAGTTGGGCTTGGGATCCCCCAAATTGACTGTCATGTGGCTACTTATGGATTATCGTATTGTGAAGAAATCAATTGGGGTGCTACAAGATGTTCATGTTAAAGTTGAGGCATTCATATTTCCGACGGATTCTGTGATATTAGACTAAGTGGTTGACTTTGAAGTGCCTATTATAATAGGGAGACCATTCCTTGTTACTGGGCTTACTTTAGTTGATATGGGAAGAGGGTAGATGAAATTCTGATTGAACACTGAAGAGGTGTTTAATATTTGTAACTCAATGAAGCATCAACGCGATCTTAAATTGGTATCCATTATGAATAATACTATTGAGGAGGAACCAGAGGTGACAATTGAGGAGAGTAAGGTCTTGAAGCATTAGCTATCGTGATCATGAATTTTGATGGAGAGTACATTGAAGAGTATGATGATTTAGTTGCTACACTTTATGAGGAAGATTATACTCTTCACTCTCCAAGGAAGCTTGATTTAGACCTGAAAATTTTTAAAACTCCGCCTACAAAGCCATATATTGATGAGCCTCCGAAGTTAGAACTAAGGGTTCTCCCATCTCATTTGCGGTATGTGTTTTTCGGCCAAAATATTACCTTGCTAGTTATTATTGTTGCTGATTTGAATCACAAGCAAGTAGAAGCTTTGATATTGGTGTTGAAACGGTTCAAAAAGGCGATTGGATGGACGATTGCTGACATTATTGGTATTCCACCGGATATATGTTCTCATAAGATCCAACTCATGTCCGATAACAAGCCAAGTATTGAGCACCAAAGAAGGCTGAATCCACCAATACATTGTCCATTCATGCAAGGTGATGCTCACTAGGTGATCCATCTTTCTAGTTTGGTGATCATCAATGTATTGCGTTTTTTTTTGCACTTTTGGCTATTCTTTCAAACCTTCATCTTGCCTTGTTCATTAGCCTTCATAGTTGCAAAACATCAAGATATCATAAGAATAGGACAAAATTAAACATTGAAGACAATAATTGTTAAGCTAAATAGACCTCAAATGAGTGCAAATCTACCACTCATCAACGACCTCACCAACCTCAAACAAACCAATAGGAAACCTACACCACCTACCATAGAGAGCCTCAAATGATTCCATCCCAATATTAGAATGATAGATGTTACTATTATAAGAAAACTCAAAACAGAGGCAAATGATCATTCTAATTACCCTTAAAGTCAATGACACAATCTCTCAGTATATCTTCTAAAGTCTAAATAGTACACTCGGCATGTCCATCAGTCTAAAGATGAAAAGTTGTGCTAAGATTCACTTGATTACCAAGACCCGTTCGGAATGACCTCCAAAATTGAGATGTAAACTGAATAACATGGTCAAAAATAATTGATAAGGGCACTACATGCAACCTCACCATTTCTCGAATATAAAACTTGACATATTCTTTGGTCGAAAATGAATTATTTACGGGAAGGAAATGAGCCAACTTGGTCATTCGATCCATATTGGCCCAAATCAAATCAAATTAACGACGAGTACGTGGTAAACTCAAAATGAAGTCCATATTCAAATTTTCCCACTTACAAGTAGAAGTACAAATATCTTAAGCCAAACCACATGGTTTTTAATCCTCAACTTTCACTTGTTGACAATTAGTACACTTAGCCACAAATTTTGCTATATCCTTCCTCATCTCATTCCACCAACAAACCTCATGCAAATCACAGTACATCTTGGTGGCTCCCAGGTGAATAGAATACTGAGAACTGTGAGCTTCTATCAAAATCTAATTCCTCAACTCATCGACATTCAGGACATATAACCGACCTTGGTGTTGGATCTAACAACTCCGAAAATGATAGGTTAAACTAGAGCCTAAATGTGGGGGTTAACATCAAGGGTTAGGGCAATGACTAAGGGTTTTGGGTGTAGGCCATGGTTTGGGGACCAAGGCTGCCTAAAACTAGGCTTAGCTACTGCCTACCAAGACCGCGAGGGTCTTCACGACTCGTGGTGTCCACCACGAGTCAGGGTGCCACCCATGGTTGGCTAGGCAGTATTCCTTAGTTTGGTGCCAAGCCAAGGCACCTCTTCACGAGCCACTTCACGGCTCGTGGTCATGACCACGGGCCATGGGAAGGCTCGTGGGGCTACCTTAGCTTAATGGGAATTGGAAGATATTGAGGGAGCTACTGCCCCAAAGACCACGGGCACCACTACGAGCCGTGGTGCCCTAGACGGTCCGTCAAAGTGGTCATCAAGATCACTTGGGCTCAAGGGGAGGCAAGGCAGTGAGTAACATGAAATTAACCAATTTCAAGTAAACTCACTTTGGATTCGACTTCAATTTGTCAATTTCAAGCACAAAATGTTAAAATCCCGAAAGCTAGAAAATTGTTCTTCAAAAGTAAAGTGTCTTCTCTCTCTAAACTCTTTACATAAAACTGATATTTTCTATTCAGTGTCATCTGCTCTCTAATTTCACTCTTCTCTGGGCTATTTATAATTTCTAGAAATTAGGCCTAAGATTCCACTACGCGGCTCAATCGATGACATTTTTAGAAACCGACTTCTTCAGATCAACCAAAAATGGATCCAAAATTTGCTTAGCCTTCACATCTGATACAAGAGACGATTCTAAACTATTATGAACAATCACCCCACTCTCAATAGAATCGACCAAGTGAATACCCAATTGAGCCAAATCATGACCATCACGAACTAGCTCTTTCTAACCATCCTCAACATGTGCAATACTTCCCTTAGATAGCCGACTAAGAGCATCTACCACCACATTTTCTTTACTCGGATGATAAAGCACTCTCATGTTATAATCTTTCAATAACTCAAGCCATCTCCTTTGGCAAAGATTCAACTCCTTTTGAGTGAATAGATGTTTCAAGCTCGTGTGGTCGGTAAACACATCTACATGAAGACAATATAGGTAATGTCTCCAAATCTTAAAAGCAAACACTTCCGCCGCTAACTCCAAATCATGGCTTGAATGATTCTTTTCATGCACCTTTAGTTGCCTTGAAGCATAAATGATGACTTTTCTATGTTGCATCAAAACACATTCAAGACCAATATGTGAAGCATCACAATAAGCCACAAAACCATCTGATCCTTTCGGTAACGTCCAAATAGGGACTGGAGTGAGTCTATCCTTTAACTCTAAAAAACTCTCTCACAAGCTTCTAACCATAGAAATTCATCTTTTTTGAGTCAATGTCGTCAAAGGCGAAGAAATAGAGCAAAATCTTTCCACAAACCTTCTATAATAACCAACCAAACCCAAGAAACTCCGCATATATGAAGTGAAAAAGGTCTAGGTAAATTCTTAACCACCTCAAAGTCGCGTTCGAAATGTCATTTTCATTTACCCTTAATTGGTGATAACCTTTCCAAAGGTCAATCTTAGAGATGAAACTCACACCTTGGAGTTGATCAAACAAGTTATCAATCCTTGGAATAACATAGTTATTATGTATGGTAACTTTATTCAATTTTTGATAGTCAATGCATATATCCATCCTTCTTTCGAACAAACAACACCGGAGCACCCTATGGAGAGATACTCGGTCTAATAAAACTCTTATTCAACAAATCCTTCAATTGGTCCTTTAATTTTATAAGTTCTGTCAGGGTCATACAGTAAGGAGGAATACAGACAGACTGCGTATCTTGGAGAAGGTTAATATCAAAGATTTATTTTCTTTTAGGTGGAATACTGGGAAGATTATCAGAAAACACATTTGGAAATTCATTTACAGTTGGAACCAACTTTTAAGATTAGGGGTTTCAAAACCTGTATCCCTAGCACGAACAAAATAAAAAATACAACCCTAAAAAATTATCTCTTAGTCGAAAGATATAAATTGACTTTTAAGAGCAAAATTGTCCCCTTTCAATTTTAATATAGCATATCAAGCTCTACCAAATCAACATAAGTGACTCTATGAGAAACAAAACAAGGACATTTTTTATAAACTCTTTCAACAATAAGAGAATAACAAATAGGTGTAGACACCAAAAAGAGATTAGAAAGGATTTTAGGAGCAACATCAAATCTCATGGACTAATAAAGAGTAACAAATGATAAGGTATCACTCTAATCAAGAAAAGAATACACATCAAAATGAAATACTTTCAACATACTGGTCACAATATCTAGAACCCTCGTGATCTAGTTGAGTCTAAAGTGGATAAATCATATTTTGATGAGGAGCACCAGAACCACTAGACTAAGCTTTCCTACCATCCATTCCCTTAGTAACTTGCAAAGGACAATAATTCATCTTATGATCACTCTTCCCACAACCAAAGCAAATATACATGCCGGCTAAGCATTTTCTCACGTAACTCTTGCCATATGGTAAGCAAGAATAGAATATCCATTTCCACCACCTTATTGAGACGTAGGGTTAGATATCTTATCCATGTTGAATCTAGGAGCCGTAACACTAGAAGAACCTTGGTTGGAGAACTTTTACCGAAATTGAGGATGACCATGTCCACTGGACAAATAATAAGTAAAGTCACCATCATCGGTCCTTGCCCTCTTTAACTCCCTAGACTTTTCTTTTAGCTTTTCCTCTTCAATTTGTTTGGCGTGTATCTCCAAAAGAGAGATATTCATTTCCTTGATCAATATGGTGGTACATCACTCTTTAATTACCATTTCAGACACACCTGATACAAACTTACTCATTCTTTCCCTAGAGTCGGTAACCATAGTCGGAGTATACTTAGACAATTGCGTAAACATCAAAGCATACTCCTTCACACTCATATTTCTTTGACCAATATTAATGAACTCAAGAACCTTCACTTTTTTCATCTCAAGAGGAAAGAAACGATTAAGGAAAGCCCCTTTGAATTTCTTCCAATCAAAAGGACCCACATCAATAGTCCCATCTTGCTTCCATTGGTTAAACCTGATAACACTCAAATCACTTCTCAAAACAATTTAAAAGAGTGAGTGGTCATCTTCAATAAAAATCCAACAAAGAGTCGGGTCGAATCCCACAGAGAATGTTATATCGTAGAGAATTCCAAGGCAGCTTGAAGTTGTGCATGAAGGGAGCATGTTCGCGTCGCGGACTAGCTCCACCAAGGGCCAAATGTTTGGTCTGCGTCGTGGACATGTCGCAGACTCTACTATCTCGAATTTAATTTCCAAAAAACTTGTGGGAACACCTCCGCGTCGTGAACTTGTTTCCCGATGAAATCTCCGAAAATAAAACTTAAGTTTGACTAATTTAAAAAGGTCCAACTAAGTGAAGGGTAGTTTGGGTACTTTAGGAAATTATTATAAACGGTTATTCTATCTATTTTAGGGTATTTTAAGTTGGTTAAAACCCCAAAACCTAAAATTAGACCCCATTCTTCAAATTGACCCTTCCCTTTCAAAATAGATTCTCTCAAAAACTCCATTGAAGACCTTGATGAAGCTCAAGCTAGAAGATGGGTTTTCAACTAATTTCTTCTTCAATTTCATGGGTCTTCAATAATTAAGTTATGGTGACTCTTTATTCTTGAATAACCCCTCATTCAATGAGTTCTATCAAAGATTTTCAAAAGTGATTCAAAGACCAAAATTCTCAATTTTCAATCTAAACATGAGTTCCTTGTCAAACGATTTTCTATATCATTATATTGATGAATTAATGTGGAATTAATGTTTTTAAGATAATTTTCAAAGGAATTCTTGAAGAACCCATGATCCCCAAATTCTCGAAAATTGGCCTATGATGTGGGTCTTTGTGAATATGATCTCTATTGATGAAATTATGTTTAGATTAGATTGTATTGATGTTACTTATGATTATATATACTTATTCATGTAGAATTGTTGGTATATTGATGAGTTGAGGACTATGGCCTTATGGGCAAAGTTATGGGTTGATCCCTTTGTTTATGGAATTGTACTTAGACTATGTTTATGATATTTAATTACATTGTTGATTCCTATTGCTACCTATTTCAATTGAATATGAATTGTTGAGGATTGATCCATGGTGATCATGGCTTGGAGAATTGGTAAGTTAACCTAAGTTCTAGTCTATAGTATGAGAATTGAGGTGGTGTGGTTTGATCCACTTATGGTGGAGGTGTTCACTTATTGTCTATCTATGAATGTTGAGATCATGGCCTTGAAGGCAATATAAATGAAGTGAGTTGATGATTATGATGCATATGTTTATGAAGTTATGCTATGAAATCCTCGATGCTAGCATGATGTTTAAAGTGTGTTGATGATAAAGAGTATAATGTGAATGATAATGTTAGGGATAACGTGTAGTCTACATGATTGATTATGTTAGGTACTATTGTGGAATGATCCCTACCTATATAACCCTTATATGAATGTTTGATCATATACATGTTAGGAGTACCTATTCAATTTTGAATGTGTCCTTGTCTCCTATGATGAAGTGTGGGTGTGTTGTCTAGAATCCCTAAGGGCTTTATATGTGAATTGCTCATGATTTGGGGACATTGTGAATGTGTGGTGATCCCTTGAAGGGAAGTGCACTCAATATCAAT
Organism: Solanum gracilifrons; assembly: GCA_029582605.1. Taxonomy (NCBI): domain Eukaryota; kingdom Viridiplantae; phylum Streptophyta; class Magnoliopsida; order Solanales; family Solanaceae; genus Solanum; species Solanum gracilifrons. Next base: position 9,835 of record JAJOOH010030900.1, read on the forward strand.
ATTGTTGCTATTATCTCACTATGAGGTCCAATATGCACGCACACACACTCTACATGTATAGCTATGAATATGATGTGTTATGGTGTCTATTGAGAGGTTAACTCTTATATGCGCCCTTATATCTTATTATGCATGCAAAGTGTATGATAAGCAAGGTATGAATATGTGTTGTATAAAGGTGTTTATGTGAAAGGCTTTCTCATATATGTACACACATATGAATGAATGAATAAGGTTTATGATAATCTAGTGAAAGTGAGCCTCTTGAAAGGTTTTCTCAATTGTACTCTAAACGAGACTATGTTATGAATATGGTATGACTATGTGAAAGGTCATTCTCACATAATGTAGGTTCTATGATTAAAGGTTATTCTCATCTTAGAAACCTTTGAGCTATATGATATGAGGGATTAAGTCCCTAAAGCCTACTTTATGAAGTAATGTTAAATAAAGGCTTAAAGATGTTTAAAAAGGGAGTTGGAGCGTAGCACCGAGTGAACATGAAAAATGAGAGTGGGGGTTTCACGTTTAGCAAGTCCGGCTTCCCACAAGAGAACCTTCATGTTTAGCAAGTCCGGGTTCCCAACATAGATGTTGTCTCATGAGATGGAAACCTCCACACTTAGTAAGTCAAGGTTTTCTAGTAGCAATCTCATTGTTCCATAACTACGTGCACCCGTAGGTATTAGCTTAGTGGATCCACTAGATAGTTATTATGTATGTAGGTCCTACTTTGGCAAGTAGTACCCTCTCTTTTCGGTGTGAGAGTAGAACACCGGATTCCATGTAGCTCACATGGTCTATGTCGGTTATGGCAATGTCTCCCGAAAGTTAAGAAATGAACTAAGATAAGAATATGAACTCTAGTCATGATTTCTTAAAGAGTTACTTAGTATAGTTAGGACTATGGACCCTACTTATGCATTGCACAAGTGGACTCTAAGGGAGGTTATGATTAGGCTCTTTATGTAATGAAGACTATGGTCTATGTATGTT
>JAJOOH010030901.1:0-11940 GCA_029582605.1 Solanum gracilifrons
CTTTAAAGTGAGAGTATTGATTAGCTAACATATTAAAGTAGTGAACATCTGATTCCATATCTTCCTTCACTCAAACTCATGTTACGACTTTCCCAAAATATATGCTTTCTTGCAATGGCAGACACTATAAAGAAGAAAAAAAGGAAATGTAATTGTTGCTTTTTGGAATTTTCCATTTGCTTGCCAAATACTCAAAGATCAGATTCGTCCATACATTCTCTCCAATTTTTGGCAAAGTATTTCCTTTCTAGTTTCTTCCGATAGGTCTAAGCTTTGGTGGACAGAGTTACCTCTGTTGGGGACGTAGAAAGCACCCAATGGAATAGTCTAGATGACTTTCTTCCCTTCTCTTTCAGAATTAGGTGAATGACAAGTTACTCAGCCAGTACAAGGTTTAATCGGAACATGGCAAAGGAATAGTCTAGCTTTGTGTTTATACAGTTCATTAAGTTGCTTTCTGCGCATGAATAATAGTAATTCAACTCTGTTTCCCATTTCCATTATTAGATATTTCAACAAAAGAAGAGTTAAATTAAGCCTAACCATAAAAATAAGAAGGGCAACAGAGTATTCATTCCAAGATAAGACAACACATAGCAGTAACATTACCAAAATCACCACAACAGATAAACAAGCACATCAGCTGGAAACAAAAAAGGAAAAAGTAAAGAAACAAACACACATCAAGACATAACACACTGCCAAAAAACAAACACCTTCATACTTGCAACTGTACTAAACTTCCAGTCTTGCGGAGGAACTAATTTCGACTTACTCAGCTATCCTCACTTCATTTAACCGTTGAATTGACCTATCCATCTTGGTCATTTTTTCTTGGGTTCTTTTGTGAGGGCACAAGAAACATGCAAAGTTTCATCACGCTCTAGATTATAGTACAACAGTCTGTCTTTGCTCACCACTTTCTTGGAACAAATATTGCACTTGACCTCTGCATTCTGGTGCTTAAAGGGGAATTCAAAGAAGAGCTCGTATGAGACTTTGTCTGCCAGCGTCAAGGTCTTTGGAGCTCCAGCACACTGGAGACTCATAATGAATTTGCATGGAGCGCAATAGTAGGCCCTGATACGACTACTATTGAAGCTAACCTGGCAGGCCCGGCAATTGACATTCTTATTTTGATAATCCAAGTAGCAAGTTAATCGTAGAGGGTGTTGCGGATGAGACATATGTTGAATCATGGATGGAGCCGAGAAGCAAGTTTCATCGATAAAGCAATTGCAATCACTGCAAAAGTACCCCGTTGAATAATCATTTTGGCACCAGCTGCAGTTCAGGGTCTTGTCCGAGTTATTTTGACTTGTTAACATGCTAAGCTTTCCCTCAACTTCAGAATAGTAATGGTTTGGCAAGTTAGTCTCGAGTGTATGAAATACTCGCATATTATATTGATAAGAAAGTAGAAACTTTTGAACTTCCAATATGAGTATTTTGATGAGGAACCAAAGCCAGATAATATATAAGTATTTCACAAGGTTCCTAGTTTGTCTTGACTGGGGAATTATTATTTTGTTGGGGCTTTGTGTTACCCTTCTCCTTTGTCATCAGAGTCACTTTTATGTCCTTGTTTTGATCAACATCTATGTTATTTTCTGGTGGTTTAGTTTCTACTATCGGCACTTGTGTTTATGCATCTTGTAATTATTCAAACACACAAAAGCCAACATATTCCAGAGTAAGAGAACTAGTAAATTGAAGGATATAAAAGAGTCTCACACGTCTGAGTGGCATTTCAAATAAGAATTTAACTTGTATATATACAACGACAATGTAAATAAACTTTATTTGATACACTATGGAATCCACCAACGTGTCTGCAAGCTGACATAGGCACCATGGCAATAATTTTGGGCAGACAATGCTTGGAGCTTTGAGGCAAGAAGATATTGCTTTTAAAGAGCATCGATCAAATAATAATGGTAGGCAACTGGTGACTACAAATTATTAACTTTCGCCTACTGTCTTTTCTTTATTTTTTTCTCTAAATAACTTTGGTCAAAGGCTTACCTTTTGATTGTCCTCTTAAGTGTAAGTTGTCATTGTTCAAATGTAAAAATGGATAAATTAATTAATTACATTTGAGAATAATTTATGAAGTGCTTCTTTCTTAGTTTAACTTTCGTTTGTCCAGGTTTTCAGAAAAAAATGAATATGTTAAAAAAATTCTAATTAAAGAAGTAAGAAGTAATTAACAAAGAAGAGCGTAAAAAATGTGTGATCATCTCATTTAAAGGCACACAAAAGTTGTGAACTAGGACTTCTCTGCTCCAATACCATGCTTAAAAATTGTCCTTGAATCAAAATCAATCCAAAGTTCCTCAACAAATGTGGGATGCTTAACACCCTCCACGCGTCAAAGAATATGTAATTAAAGAAATTACTTATACAAATACAAAGTCTCTTGGCAAAAACTGTCAGGGTTCACGTTAATCCATGGATTATAATATTGATCTGCCTCTGGTTGTTACCTCCATCATGAGCATCTTACTCTAAAGGGGCCCTAGCACTTGACTACTAAGATATCAAAGGGGCCTGACTTCATGGAATTATAGGCTGCTACTTTAGGCTCGGGCTGCTTCTTCAAGATCCCCCCTTGTTTCAAAAATCAACAAACAACGGTGTAGGTATTAGGTGATGTTGGATCTAACTTGGACTATTTAATGGCATACTCATTACCTTCCTAGCTAGCTTTGGCTTCGTTGTTATCACACCACAATCATGGTTCACCCTTTCTCAACTCGGTAGCTTCAGATTCATCGCCATTGGTAGCTTCAGATTCATCGTCATCACTAGTTTCAGATTGTTCCTGGGAGCAGAGAATAGTGATTGATAATTGAAAATACTGTAGACGGAAGTTGCTTGAATTGACAAACATAAATAAGCATCTGAATATACCTATTACTATTAAGTTAAGACGGAAAGAGTTAATTAGTTATACAGCTAGCGGCACAAGACAAACCTTAGAATGGAACCTCTGTTGTGTCCATTTAGTCAGATCATCTACTTTCACTTTATTACCCTTGTTCACCATTTCTAGACTTGGTGTAATGACAGATATCCCCTATTGAACAAACGTCTTCATTTCAGGGCAGTAACGAATGCACACTTGTTTGAGAAATGGAAATTCAAGAGTAGACTCTGTCAGAAAGAAATGCCCCAGCTTAGGCAGATCGGTAAGATGCAGTTCTTGCAATCGGGGAAATAAGGTCATGATTCCTTTTCCTTGTTGTTCTTCTTTTGTGATCACTTCTTCCATTGATTGGCAGCCTCTAATCTCTAGTGTTCGGAGATTCGGAACACCTCTGGCCATTGTTGGAGACATCAAGTTTCTCAATTTTCCACAATCCCTTACTCTCAGTATTAAGTTCGCTGAAGTAGGCAATTGTAAGTTGGTGAGAGAATAAATCACTAATGTTGTTAGCCCCACTTATACATAGCACTAGCAGGCTGGGACAAGAAACCTGCAAATCAAAAGTGCTTAAACACTAGGTTTGATTAAAAGTATTATAAAGAAATTATTGTAGTTTTAACACTTGTTTTGAGAAACATCCCATAAAAACATGACCATTATTTTTCAAAATATGAAATAAATCATTTAAGGTCAAATTACTCATTACTCAAATAAAACAAGTATTTTAAAAAGACATACAATACAAGATGTCATCAGAAAGTAAATCCACATGTATATATTAGCTGTTAAATATAATGAAAGACATTTTTTTAATATACACAATAAAAACGAAACGTCAAAGAAAAAAGTACCAGCAATGGGGCTATTTCTTTCCCATTGAGGCGCAAAAAAAAAGAATTTTTTATAGATATTTGTAATGACCTCAGGTTAATATCCAATAACAACAACAATTGCGTTCATAATCAAGGAATCTCTAGATATTACTAATACAGATTAAAGTTTCTGGGCAAAAGCTATTGGATTTACGTAGACCAGGTCCCGGGGTGTATTAATGCATGACAAAAAATTTATATAGTAATTAGTTATACAACTAGCGGCACAAGACAAACCTTAGAATTGAACATTGCTTTATTCATGAGATCAACTCCTTTCACCTCATCATCATTGTTCACATTTTTGAGACTCGTTGTACCCACATATACTCCTTGTTGGACAAACGTCTTCATTTCACGGCAATCATCTATCGTCATTTCTCTGAGTGATGGAAATTCAAGAGCACCATTCGTCAGAAAGAAATGCCCCAGCTTAGGCAGGCCGCGAAGACCCAGCTTTTCCAAGAGGGGAAATAAGGTCATGATTCTTTCTCCTTTTGTGATCACTTCTTCCATTGATTGGTAGTCATATATCGCTAAACATCGAAGATTCAGAAGACCTCTAGCCACTGATGGAGACATCAAGTTTCTCAATGTTCCACAGTGCGCTACTCCCAATATTTCAAGTTTGGTGAAGTAGGGAGTTGGAAGTTGGTGAGAGCATAGAGCACTTATGCTGTTAGCCCCTCTGATAAATAGTATTTCCAGGTTGGGACAAGAAACCTGTAAATGTTGAAGGCCTTGCATTTATTCTATATAAGGGAGTACAAATCCAAAAACTGAACCATATCATCTTACATCAAGGTAACAGGAAGTGAAAAACTTTAAAAAAAATTTGATTTAAAGTGACGAACAGAAATAGGTTATTTACTAGTTAAAATGAAAAAAGAGCAGTAATTAGCGGCACAAGACAAACCTTAGAATTGAACATGGCTTTATTGAGATCAACTACTTTCACCTCATCATCATTGTTCACACTTTCGAGACTTGGTGTACTCATAGATATTCCCTGTTGGACAAACGTCTTCATTTCAGGGCAGTCATAAATACTCTCATACCTGAGAAATGGAAATTCAAGAGCACCATTTGTCAGAAAGAAATGCCCCAGCTTAGGCAGATCGTTAAGAAACAGGTCTTCCAATTTGGGAAATACGGTCATGATTCCTTCTCCTTTTGTGATCACTTCTTCCATTGATTGACAATCTTCTATCTGTAGACTCTGTAAATTCAGAGCGCCTCTAGCCACTGATGGAGACATCAAATTTCTCAATTTTCCACAATGCCATACATTCAATGTTTGAAGTTTGGTGAAGTAGTCAGTTGGAAGTTGGTGAGAGCATAGAGAACTTATGTTGTTAGCCTCTATAAATAGCTTTTCCAGGTTGGGACAAGAAACCTGCAAACGTTCAAGTATCAAACTTTATTCTATTTAGTACATTATATCCTTTTTTTTCCCATTTGGGCCAGGTCTAGATGTGTAAAATAAAATTATTAAGGTAATTTTTGAACATTTTTAAAATTAAAAAATCAGTATTATATATATATATATATATATATATATAAAATTAAGTAAATATTGATATGTTAATGAAAAGGGTAAATATGCATTATTTATTAAACGGTGGGGTATATATGCACCATTTTATTAACAAGATGTATATTTGCTCTAAATTGCAAGTTGAGTAGTATATTTGCTCATTTTCCCTTAATTCAATGAATTATTTGGGTATCACGCATCTAGGGGTGTGCACTATTTGGTTTTAACCGAAAAACCAAACCAAACCAAACTGAATTCTAATTTGGATTGGTTTTGGATTAATAAGTTGCTTTGTTTATTTATTTTTTTGGTTTGGTTTCATGCGGATTTAAAAAAATAAAGATCGAAAAACCAAAAAAAAACTAAATTCTATATATATATATATATACACACACACACACATCACTTTGATTATGTTTCTAATTATTGCATAATCGGATAACCAAACTGAAAAGAGAAAAACCAGACCGAACAAAATTTATTTTGGTTTGGATTGGGTTACACTTCTTCAAAATCAAAAACCGAATATTTTAACACATTCTTTCCTAATAATATTGTGTATTAGCAAATATTTATCCTACTTTTATTCAAAAAAAGTTAAAATTAAAAATATTTCTTATTTTATTGTAATTATCTAAATAAAAATTAATAATAGATTTACTATGAATCTATGATTATATATTTATGACATATATTATCCGTTAAAGAATACATGAAATTATTTTATTTTAATTGATAAAATCAGATTAAGAAGAAAAAAAATATTTCTTGCATTTATTAGTCAAAGTGATTTTAAAATAAAGAAAACAGAAAAAACTCTTTAAAAGTATTAGTTTTATTAGGAATAAGATTTGTTTAAAAAGAAAAGAAATAATATATTTATTCAAAAAAGCCAATTTAGTAACAATAGGGACATTTTTGAACCAAACATCAACGGCAAGGACATTTTTGGACCAAAGTATTGAGGGTAAACGTATTTTTGGACCAAACTATAAATGGAAGGTATTTTTGTTCATTTCACATAATTTAAAGGCATTCTGACCCTTTTTCGAAAAATAAATTACAATATAGCTGGAAAAAATATTAGTCTTAAATTTGTTCTTACTTTTTTTCTTCTTTTTCCACATCGATTGCTTAATGAAATATGAATAAGACCTTCAAATAATGATTAACAAATAGATCTACAAGGGAGATCTTTAAAACTTAAATTAGCCGTTGAATAAATAAGTTTTTACAAAAATTCACGTATGAAAAGGATCAAATATAGTCCTATGAATTTTTTACTTAATTAGATAAAAAAAAGAAGAAGTATATTTGAGTTATTTATATAAAATGGTAAAAGAATAGACTTGAAGCAATATTCTTTTCATTATCATCCATGCTTAAAATACCCATGTAATCATCACCCACTTGAAGAGTGTACCGTGTCAACTTGGAGCAAAGGCCAAATTTACTGTAAATCACGTCTCCGGAACATTCACTTAATGTCAGTGTAGTCAATCTCGATAAGGATTCCAGTTCCCTCAAGGTGGAGTAACTACAATTTCTGACTCCCACCATATGTAGTTCCTCCAATTGAACTAGTCTTGATAAGACCCCTGCTGAAATCCTTTTCAGTTTTTGCCCCTCATACCGCAACTCTAACATAATTAGATCGGTCAATTTTCCTATCTCCACTGGCACCTCCTCTAACTCACTATCTCTTATGCTGAGAATTTCTAAAGTGACAAGTTCCCCAATAATGGATATGTCACCCAACATTATATTACTCAGACACAGTGTCCTCAGACATGATAACCTCTTAATGGATGTTGGAAAAGGCAGATATGATGGTGAAAAATACCGAATGCAGCTCCTATATCCAGTCAGACTTAAGACATTGAGTTCACCCATTCCATCGAAAAAATTGTCCTGTAATTTGAATGAATCTTCAGAACAGAGTTTCAACATAAGAAGCTTCAGTCTTTTACAAACTATTGGGCTGGGAAGCTCAACAAATTTATTTGCAACAATTGACATGTGACTGTATTGCTGCTTGTAAAAGTCTTTTATTGGGAACTCTTCTGAGTTCACATCATGACTTACCATAAATCTATGATCTCCCTCAGATGCAATACTTATAGCCACGTCACGGACCACATCATGCATTTTGACATGATTTATTTCTGAACCTTGGGATAATAAGAAACAATCTTTCAATAGTTCTATCAGATAACACATCCGCTTCCTTGCTTCTTCTAAGTTTTTAATTTCTGTAAAGATATCAAGCCCCATTCCATATCTAAGTACTTGTTCAGTCCAGATATTACTATCTTCCTCGAACAAGGAACAAATCAAAAGCAGGGACCTGAGTACTTCCCAAGTAATCATAGCTAAGCTTGAGAGATTGATACACATTTTGAGTTACTCCTGGGATATTTATTGTTGCTGATCTTTGTAATTGTACAAGGACATCCTCCCATGAAGGCTTGCTTTTTTGCTTTAGCGCACCAGTAACCGTAACAATTGAAGCGGCAACCCCTTGCATTCTTTGGCAACCTCTTTTGCTATGTCAAGATTGCCAGCTGAATTACCGACTTTCCCCTTGAAAAGGCACCATGCTTCCTCTTCAGATAATGTTCCAACTTCAATGATCTTCTGAGCTTCCATTGCTTCACAAACATTTCGGTAACGCGTTGTCAATATAACTTTGCAACTATGCTTGTTGTTGCTTCCGCTTGGAATTCCAAGTTTCTCTAGATCATGAAGAGCCTCCCAAACATCATCCAATATTATAAGGTTCCGGTTGTTCTGAAGCATTAACCTTGTATGCAGCCGTTCTCCACGAATCAACAAATTATCCCCTTCTAATTTTAGCCCGAGTCCTTCTGCGATCTGACCCTGGAGTTTTTTCCAGTCTGGTCGTTGACTGACAGTTATCATGATGACATCTTTGAAATTATCCTTTTCTTTTTTCTGGAGAACACCTCACCATAGCTACTAGGTATAGCCTCACTTTGAACTAGATTATCAAAGGAGATTACATCAGGCTTGTTGCTTTCATTTCGAAGTTCAGTCAACTCCTCTGTAATTGTCTTAGCTCTCCTGCTGAGGGAGTAACGTGACTTCAAGTTTGGACACCAACCATAAAAGCAACCCCTTTCAACCTCAGCTGTACGTTGCCTTACACCTTCCACATGTTCAGTAGTGGTATCAACACTACTTAACCAAGCCTTGCCATTGGGTGAAATGCCTAGTAAGTTTCTCCGGGCATCTTCGGCTCTTCGCTGCACCGTGATTCTGATATTCTTCAGCTTCTCAGATTCTTTTTCCATATATGTGATGTTACTTTTGTAGTCAAATAACTACCCAATCCCTTGCACAACTGGCTGTATCAAGAAACCTGTGACTTTTTCCACAAAAATAGATAAGAATTCCATAGCTAGTATAGTTTAGTCTGAACTCTGCTACTGAGAAGTAAAGGTGTGAAAATTGTGGAAATGGAGAATTTGGTATGTAAATGAAAGCTAAAAGAGAAGCAATGTAGAATTTGGTATGAAAATGAAATATGAGAGACCGAAAATGAAGAATTTTGTATGAAAATGAAATATGAGAGAGCGAAAAATGAAGAATTTGGTATGAAAATGAAATATGAGAGAGCAGAAATGAAGAATTTGATATGAAAATGAAATATGAGAGAGCGGAATGAAGAATTTGGTATGAAAATGAAATATGAGAGAACGGAAATGAAGAATTTGGTATGAAAATCAAAGAGTAGCAATGTGAGATAGTTTGGTATGAAAATCAAAGAGTAGCAATGTTTGAGAATTTGGTATGAAAATCAAAGAGTAGCAATGTGAGAGAATTTGGTATGAAAACGAAAGATTAGAGAGCGGAGTGGAGAATTTGGTATGAAGATCAAAGAGCAGCAATGTTGGAGAATTTGGTATGAAAATGAATGCTTAAGAGAGGCATTGGAGGGTTTGATTGTGTTATTTCAAGCTACGAATTCACAAAGATTTGTAAGCTGTCAAAATAATATCTTTAAAGTGAGAGTATTGATTAGCTAACATATTAAAGTAGTGAACATCTGATTCCATATCTTCCTTCACTCAAACTCATGTTACGACTTTCCCAAAAGATATGCTTTCTTGCAATGGCAGACACTATAAAGAAGAAAAAAAGGAAAAGTGACTGTTCCTTTCTGGAATTTTCCATTTGCTTGCCAAGTACTCAAAGATCAGATTCGTCCATACATTCTCTCCAATTTTTGGCAAAGTATTTCCTTTCCAGTTTCTTCCGATAGGTCTAATCTTTGGTGGACAGAGTTACCTCTGTTGGGGACGTAGAAAGCACCCAATGGAATAGTCTAGATGACTTCTTCCCTTCTCTTTCAGAATTAGGTGAATGACAAGTTACTCAGCCAGTACAAGGTTTAATCGGAACATGGCAAAGGAATAGTCTAGCTTTGTGTTTATACAGTTCATTAAGTTGCTTTCTGTGCATGAATAATAGTAATTCAACTCTGTTTCCCATTTCCATTATTAGATATTTCAACAAAAGAAGAGTTAAATTAAGCCTAACCATAAAAATAAGAAGGCAATAAAGTTTTCATTCCAAGATAAGACAATACAAAGCAGTAATATTACCAAAATCACCACAACAGATAAACAAGCACATCAGCTGGAAACAAAAACGAAAAAGCAAAGAAACAAACACACATTAAGATATAACACACTGCCAAAAAACAAACACCTTCATACTTGCAACTGTACTAAACTTCCAGTCTTGAGGAGGAACTAATTTCGATTTACTCAGTTATCCTCACTTCATTTAACCGTTGAATTGAGCTGTCCTTCATGGTCATTTTCTTTTTGGGTTCTTTTGTGAGGGCACAAGAAACATGCAAAGTTTCATCACGCTCTAGATTATAGTACAACACTCCATCTTTGGTCACCACTTTCTTGGAACAAATGTTGCGCTTGATCTCTGCATTCTCATGCTTAAAGGGGAATTCAAAGAAGAGCTCGTATGAGATATTGTCTGCCAGCGTCAAGGTTTTGGGGGCTCCAGCACACTGGCGACTCAAAATGAATTTGCATGGAGCGCAATAGTAGGCCCTGTTATGACTACTATTTAAGTTAACCTGGCAGCCCCGGCAATTGACATTCTCATTTTGATAATCCAAGTAGCAAGTTAACCGTAGAGGGTGTTGAGGACGAGACATATGTTGAATCATAAATGGAACCGAGAAGCAAGTCTTATCAATAAAGTAATTGCAATCACTGCAAAAGTACCCTGTTGAGTATTCAGAGCGGCACAAGTTGCATGCCAGGGGCTTGTCCTAGTTATATTCCTTGAGAGCATGGCAGTGAGAGAAATGAGTGGGAGGGTGACCTGTAAGTGTTGTGGGAGGGCGATTTGTTGTTGCCAGAGTTTGCAGCCGGTTTTGTAGTTTACCCATGGAATGATTCTCCATTCTGTATTCTGCTACAGAAGCACAATTGACGTGACAGAGGTAATCATGCTCATGGTTGTAAAATAATCAGCATCCAGAAGTGGGAACAACTTTAGTATTGAGCAGAAGAGAGTAGCAGTCTCACTGGTTATTGGGAAAGAAAGGAACAGATGAAGCCGATATTTCACCCTTTGGTCCAAGGTTATGGGTATAGAAGCGCATTCAACATGAAGATTGAAATTGCACGACTCGCAGCCATAGTATGACTGGAACAGAGAATGAAAAGAATCATCATGTCCACAAGCAGCACAATGAAACTGTTCTCGGTTTGTGGCTTTAAAGGGCCGGGAATAAGATTGTGGTCATAGCCAGGATGAAAATCATGCTGAATTTCCCTTGGAAAGTTACTACACACCTCATGAAGGTAATAATCACATTGTTTATTGCAGGCATAACCTCGACCAGAGATGACAATATTACAAAAGCTGTTGTTCACCTTGTATTCCTAAGATACTTAGAACAAAACTTTGAAGAACTTGGTAAGATACAATAAAGTTTAAGAACATTTCACAGCTAGAAAATTAAAACTAGTAGAGAAACTAGAATCAGAAACAGATTAGAAAAAATATACGAAATATATTTTCTTAAAGAAGAATTGTTGTCAATCTGTGTTTAAAGAATCTTACTGATTCCAACAAACTTTGCAGAAACACGAAGTTACCAAAGCTCAATGAACCAATGAAGAACAGAAGAACATAAATTATCACAAATCTAAAATCTGTAACACATACCAGAATTTGGAAAAACAGAAAGAGGATCAAGCCCACTGAATGCACAGTGTCCCTTTAAGGAAATTATTTCCCTCTAGTATCCGAGGTTTGATTTGGAATATATCCTCCCAGGATAGAATGATCTCAATCACCAGTGTATTGATACCCAAAACGCTGGTGTCAGCGAGCCACTCAACGGCAGTAAAGTACACTTAGAATACTAGATTTGGTAGTAGAAGAAGAAGTCTAGAAAATGATTCTTTTAAAATGAGAGGAAATCCCTCAATTTATAGAAAACAGAGGGTAGTGTGAAAAGGTTCTTATTGTGCCTTACCGGAAAGGTCACAAACCTTTGAAAAGTCACAATCTTTCGGAAAGGTCACCACCTTTCATAA
>JAJOOH010030902.1:0-13172 GCA_029582605.1 Solanum gracilifrons
AACATTTTAGAGTAAAAAATTATTATTAGTCTATAGTATTTTTCTATATGTTTCTCCCAAGCTTGTAGAGGGTTTTGTGGAGACTTGAAGAAAGGAGTTCATCTTCCCCAAGTTGGAAGTGGGTCTTCTTTATTCTTCTTCCATAGCTAAATTCAAGGTTTAATTTCTTATATCCAGTTGATTTCTTTATCATGTTAGGTATAATTTCTTATTTCCTGATGTGTGGCTAAAAACACCCCATTCTTGGGGTGTGATTTAGCAAATGTGGGTTGAAATTCTTGTTGGGTCTTGCTTGTTGATAGGTTAGATGTATTTTAATGGTGATTTCACCTAGTGGTTGTGGTTTAATCTAAAGGGTTTGTAGTTGCGAATAAAAATCCATGTATGTGTTTTCGGCTTGCCCAAGGGGGAGGTCGCGAAACCAAAACCACTAGACTGATGGCCCTTGGAGTGGGTCGACATGAGGTTCAGCCCGAGAGGGTGAGCCCTAGTCCCATATCCTAACACTCAGCTCGAGAGAGTGAGTGGGGTAAGCAGTAGGCTGGTCTTCATGCGGCAAATGGGTGTACGAGAGGAACGCATTTGAAACGAGTTAAGTTGCTCGAGAGGGAACTTATTTCCATTTAAATCTTAGCATGGTCACTACTATTTTGCAAATTTCCTATCGAAAGCATGTACCCAACAATTTATCTCAACTTATATTGCGGTCACATCCCAAGAACCTTTCCCCATACTTGATTTTCTTGTTTATTTTGTTGTTTTTGTACTTGTTACAAAACCCCCTTTGATAATTGACACTTTTGTCTCGCCTCCTTTAATTTACAATGTCTTTTATCACAAATGTCTTTATCTATGACTAGTTAGAATGTAAATTCTATTTTTCTATCAATCCTCAAAATCGCTCCCTTGGGACACGACCCTAACCTTTAGTTGGGTTACTATACTAATGACGGTCGCAGACACTCATACCGTAGGTTAATGTCGTTGGTCACGATAAGCATCAAAATGGCACCGCTGCCGGGGAGTGGCGTTAGTTGAGAATTTTTAGTTCACTAGAATTTCTGTCTTATTAATCGTAGATTATTAATTTTACTCTTAGTTTTGTTTTTCTTTGAGTTTTTGATTGTATGTGATCCGAAGGATCATTGACAAGAATTTCTGTTTTTCTTAGTTTTAGCTTTACTAACTTAATATTTAGCTTTGCTTTGCTTGTTTGTGTTGAAAATAGAAATTATGAGTGAGGACGTTGGGGACAGTTTCCACGTAAACAACCCATTGAATATTGACTTGCATCGAGATGACATTGACGATGGTAATAGTGTTTATGACCCCGCTCCATTGGGTGAGAAAGGTGCAATTCCCTTGACACAGGGTGGCAGAAACGGAAATTTTGAAGTCACTAGCACAACACTCCATCGCATACATTCAAGGGGCCTATACGGAGGATTGGATTATGAAGACTCACATGAACATATCCAAAGCTTCTTGGACGTACGTGCTCCGTTGTCATTCAAAAATTGGTCGCAAGAAGCCATCAGGCTTACTTATTCCCATTGTCACTGATAGGAGCAGCCATTACGTGGTTGTCTGAGCATCCCAAAAGTTTTATCACATCATGGAAAGAATTAGTCACAGCTTTCCACAATAGATTCTTTCCCCCGTCAAAAATGATGAAGTTGAGGGATGACATTCAGAATTTCAAACAAAAAGCGAGTGAACCAATTCATGAGTCGTGGATTAGATATAAAAGGTCTCTGCGAAAATGCCAAACATATGGGCTGCCAAGTGAGTTGCTACTCCAATATTTTTACCAAAGTCTTGATTCAGTCAACAAAGGGATAGCTGATCAATTGGTTCAAGGTGGTATAATGCTACAACCCTTTGAGGTGGCCTCATTTCTCCTAGATGGTATGGCGAGAGTAAATCAAGTTTGGTACACCAAAGAAGATCAAGTTTCCCCTCTGTGTTTCAGATTGACGCAAGAACAACTCGATAAAGAAAAAGAGAGGGATGAAAACATCAAAAAGATGTTGTCTCAGATGGAAGATTTACAAGAGCACATGAAAGGCAACTGTGAAGTGTTTCGCGCAGAGGGGGGTTCTTTTTCCGATAATTTGAAAGCGGGAGGGAATCAAGGTTGGAACCACATAAGGAATGATGAGGGTTTCCACCCGCACTATCACCCGCGGGTTGGAAATCAAGGTTGGAACCACCCTAGAGGTGAAGGACCTACGTGATTTCCAAGAGTGGACTGAGCATAACGATCATGAATAATACCAAACTCAGTTGAGTGATAGCCCGACTTCAAGTAGGAGTGACAGCAGCCTAGGGTGAATGATCTACTGACACGAATTTTTGAGATAGTTGAAGGCTTTGATGATTTGCTAAAAGGAATGACAGGTGATTTTTCTTCGCTAAATAGTAAGGTGAACTCTCATGCTAATGCCATCAAGATGCCGGAAGGTCAATTGAATCTCCTATCGGCCCAACTAACAACCAAGATGCCAAAGTAAAATGAGGAAGGAGAGCTGGTTGTAGTTACCCGTAGCGGGAAGGTAGCGATAGGTAATGAAGGAGAAGAACGTGAGGAAAATCAGGGTAGAGAAGAAGCAGAAATTACTGATTATCAAAACCTAGGCAAGAGAGCACAAGAAGGAATGAATCAGCACAACGAAAATCCAAAAAGAATACAACCCTTACCCAAAATACCTTCACCTTTTCCCCAGCGTTTGAAAAAGAAGAATGAAGATGAGAAGTTTAAAAAATTCTTGTCTGTGTTCAAGAAGTTATCCATCAACCTTTCTTTGGTGGAAGAATTGTTGGAGATGCCAGGGTATGCTAAATTCATGAAAGAGCTAGTCACCAAGAAGAGGATCTTAGATTATGAAATGATTGAAGTGCCTCGTAGTTACAGTTCGATCATGACAAAGGAGTTAATCACTAAAAGAGAAGACCCTGGTGCTTTCACCATCTCGTGCACTATTGGAATGCTCCAACTTGCCAAGGCTTTATGTGAACTAGGAGCAAGCATCAATTTGATGCCATAAGCCATATACAAGCAACTTAGATTGGGAGAACCGAAGGCAACTACAATGAGACTTCTCATGGAAGATTGATCGATCAAGCATCCTATTGGAATCCTCTATGATATCTTGGTCAAAGTAGATCGGTTCATATTTCCAGCTGACTTTGTGATTTTAGACTGTGACATTGCTGTTGAGGTCCCCATTATTTTGGGAAGGCCATTCTTAGTAACCGGAAGAGCATTAGTGGATGTTTAAAGCGGCAAGTTGAAATTCTGTGTGAATGACGATGAGGTAACTTTCAACATCCGCAAATCCATGAAACAACCAAGTGATATCCATGTAGTCTCTACTGAAGATATTATAGATGAGGCAGTGGCAAGTGTGAGCCATCTGTTGCGCAAGAATGAGACTCTTGAGTCAAAACTTGCAAATCATGACGAATCAGAAATTCAAGAATATGATGAAATGATCGCAGCCCAAATAGGGTTAGGATCATATGCATGAAATCCAATAAAGTTGGATATAGACCTAAAAAACCGATACAACCCACCTGCAAAGCCGTCAATTGAAGAGCCGCCAACTCTAGAACTGAAAGTACTCCCATCCCATCTCAAGTATGTTTTCTTGGGAACTAACAACACTCTGCCAGTGATTATTGCAGCAAATTTGAGTGAAGGGCAGGTAAAAGTGCTCGTTGAAGTACTACAGAAGCACATAAAAGCGATCAAATGAACCATAGCTGATATCGTGGTCATCCTGCCCTGTATCTGCACCCATAAGATTCGGCTGGATAGTGAATGCAAACCCAGTATGGAGCATCAGTGAAGGTTGAACCCCCCGATGCAAGAGGTAGTAAAAAAGGAGATCCTCAAGTGGCTTGATACATGAGTAATATATCTGATTTCAGACAGCAAATGGGTCAGCCCAGTGCATTGCGTACCAAAAAAGGGTGGCATAACAGTGGTCCCAAATGCTAAAAGAGAGCTTGTGCCGAATAGACCTATAACGGGATGGAGGGTGTGCATTGATTATCGAAAGCCAAATTTATGGACTGAAAAAGACCATTTTCCAATGCCCTTCATGGACCAGATGCTTGACAGGTTATCAGAGAGAGGGTGGTATTGTTTTTTGGATGGATACTCCGGATACAACCAGATATCTATCGTACTAGAAGATCAAGTGAAAGCCACTTTCACATGCCCTTACGGGACCTTTGCATTCAAAAGTACGCCATTCGGACTTTGTAATGCACTGGCAACTTTTCAACGATGCATGTTGTCCATCTTTGCGGATATGGTTGAGGACTCTCTGGAAGTCTTCATGGATGATTTCTCAGTCATGGGGGACACATTTGAATAATGTTTGACACATTTAGAGCGACTGCTCCAAAGGTGTGTGGAAACTAATCTAGTCCTAAATTAGGAGAAATGACAATTCATGGTGAAAGAAGGCATTGTTCTTGGGCATAAAGTATCGCAACAAGGGCTGGAAGTTGACAAAGTAAAAATTGAGGTTATTGGGAAACTACCACCACCGATCTCAGAAAAGGGGATTCACAGTTTCTTGGGCCATGCAAGTTTCTACCAAAGATTCATTAAGGATTTCTCAAAGATTGCACAACCACTATGCAAACTCTTAGAGAAGGAAGTGAAATTTTACTTTGATGACGCTTGTATGGCAGCATTTAAATGTTTGAAGGAAAAATTGATATCCACACCAATTATCATCAGCCCCAATTGGTCAGAACCATTTGAAGTAATGTGTGATGCGAGTGGGATGGCATTAGGTGTAGTATTGGGACAAAAGTGTACCGAACTGTTTCACCCAATTTATTATGCAAGCAAGACTCTAAATAGTGCCCAGTGAAATTACATAGTCACTGAACAAGAGTTGCTAGTTGTGGTCTATGATTTCGAAAAGTTCTGGGCATACTTGCTAGGCACTAAAGTAGTTATTCATATAGACCATACAACACTCTAATACCTCATGGAAAAGAAGGATGCGAAGCCAAGATTGATAAGATGGGTGCTACTCTTATAAGAATTCAATTTTGAGGTAAAAGATCGGAAAGGTTGCAAAAATCAAGTTACAAATCACCTATTATGGCTAGAGAGTAAAGCAGATACTAAGCAGGAAAAGGAAATAAATGACTCATTCCCAGAAAAGAAGATATTCACACTATCACTCACACACATGCCATGGTATGCTGAATTTCCAAACTACATCGTATGTGGGTTGATTCCTGATGAATTAAACTCTTACCAATGAAAGAGGTTTCTATTTGATGTTAAAACAAACTTCTAGGACGAGCCATACTTATTTCGAGAATGTGTTGATCATGTCATAAGAAGGTGTGTTCCGGAAGAAGAATCAACAGAGATCCTCCATGCCTGCCACACATCCCCAGTCGGAGGTCATCATAGTGGAAACCGTACCCCAGCTAAGATTTTCCAAAGTGGTTATTATTGGCCTTCTCTTTACAAAGATGCCCACGATTTTGCAAAGAGATGTCCTCAATGTCAGCAGCAAGGCGGAGTGTCAAGAAGGCACGAGTTACCCCTTACACCTATTTTGGAAATCTAACTATTCGATGTGTGGGGAATCGATTTCATGGGCCAATTTGTCAGCTCATTTGGAAACAAGTATATCTTAGTAGTTGTGGACTATCTGTCCAAATGGATGGAGGCCGTCGCACTCCCAAATAATGAAGGAAGAAGCGTTGTCCAATTTTTGAAAGGCTACATCTTTGCATGGTTTGACACTCCAAGAGCAATCATTAGTGATGGAAGGTCACATTTTTGCAATAAGTGGTTTTCCAGTGCATTGAGCAAACACAGAGTAAAACACAAAGTCGCCACTCCATATCACCCCCCAAACGAGCGGGCAAGTTGAGGTGTCAAATCGTGAGATCAAAAGCATTCTATCCAAGACAGTAAACAGCAGCATATTCGACTGGTCTAGAAAGTTGACGATTCCTTGTGGGCATATCGGACAGCTTATAAGATACCTATAGGAATGTCTCCATATCAGCTAGTTTTTGGTAAATCATGTCATTTACCTGTTGAGCTAGAACACCAAGCTTTATGGGCATAGAAAGCTCTGAATTTAGATTGGACAAAGGCTTCAAGGGAGAGGTTGGACCAGTTGAATGAAATAGAAGAGTTCAGGCTCAGATCTTATAAAATCTCAGCCATTTACAAAGAGAAAATGAAGAAATGGCATTACACACGGATAGTCCAGAGGGAATTCAACGTGGGAGATTGGGTGTTATTGTACGACTCACGACTAAGGCTATTCCCAGGAAAGCTAAAATCCAAATTGTCTGGGCCTTTCAGAGTGACACGAGTGTTCACTAATGGTGCCATAGAATTTGAAGGTAAAGAGGGACCCCCATTTACAGTTAACGGACAGCATTTGAAGTTATACCTTGGGGACTGCCAGGAAATCGCTTTAGTTGAAGAATTGTATCTGGATGATGCTTGATAGTATTCCTACGTCGAACCACGGCGTTAAATAAGGTGCTTATTGGGAGGCAACCCAAGTTCTTACCAATTATATCTACTTGATAAACTAATAATGTGTCGATTGTGCAGATAGAAGCGTGGATAGTGAACGAATAGTGCAAATAGGTGCACCACAAGTCCATTCAGCGACACGCAAGAGGAATTGGCAAGCTCGGGACATCTTTGGTGAACCACGTACTAGTTCGGCGATTGCACTATTAACCGTCGTTTGAACTCTCCCAGTCTGGGTTTGAAGTCTGTAAAACTCGATGCACTTTGAAAACTTTTAGCGGCGAATCACCGACCTTGTAGGCGAGCATAATGCAAATCGCCATTCGGACTCACCTGCAACCAGAGGTCCTGTGATCTTTCGCAAGGAATTTAAATATTCAGCATGTCGCCGACTGAACAGGCCAGTATAATTAATGTCACTGAATAGGCGATAAATGGAAAGTTCTCCAAGCAAAGGTTTCAAAGTGTCTGATTTACTACTTGCCTCACTTTTTCATACATTTTAACTCACACTTGCGCGCTGATTTTATATTTCATGTATTATTAGGGTATTCACATTGCTAAATTGTGCTCAGTTGTGGAATGCATGGCAGCGGAGCATTTTCACACAAGGTTGGTCTTTCAACACCTCGAGTTAATTTTTGAGAAATGTAACCTGATTTACAACTAGTTGATCTGAATATCTCGGGGTCAACTGGTTTACTTTATCGATTCCCATTCAACACTTATTATTCGCATTTGAGGACAACTACTTTTATTTGTGGTAGGGTGAGGTCCACACCTTTTGTGTTGACATTCATGTTTTGTTCTGTATATATTTGGGTTGTTTGCTTTAATTTGTGTTTTAAATACTGCATTTATGTGGATGTTTGAGCTCATGGCTCCTGTTGTTTTAATTGAAATTAATTTTGATCCTTCCGAAATATTTTTTCCACCTCTTGTGTTGAAAGTGGTTGTTCTTTTGCAAAAAAAAAAATTTGAGTCTCGATTTCGATCAATATCGATGACTTGAATAGTGCTCCCAATTGAACAAACATGAATGTACGGCTATGATG
Source organism: Solanum gracilifrons (assembly GCA_029582605.1). Taxonomy (NCBI): domain Eukaryota; kingdom Viridiplantae; phylum Streptophyta; class Magnoliopsida; order Solanales; family Solanaceae; genus Solanum; species Solanum gracilifrons. Next base: position 7,597 of record JAJOOH010030902.1, read on the forward strand.
AGGCCAAATGAAGTTGTATAGACAATATGTGAACTCTTTACATCTCATTGTGATTAACCATTTATCGAATTGATTTTCTTGTGAGGATCGTTGCACACTAGCGAACGTGTCTAGTCTTGTTTGACTGAAGTATCGATGCCTTGTGTGATTAGCTTACTTTAAACCATGCATGAATCAACCTAGAATTTTTCCTGTTAGTTTGATTGATTTAGAAAGGTGTACTCTTGAGATGATTTTAGGCGACTTTTGAAGAGTGTGAACCAATTTAACATATACCTCTTTTTGTGGCCTACCCGTGAGCGTGTGAAACTCTTTTGAACACCTTTTGAGCCTTAGCTTTCTTTGAAAGAACCTTGATGAACCCTAGACCTTACTTGAACCACTACCTACAGTCCTCTTGAGTTGTGGTTTAGCGAATAGCCAACTTAGGCCAAAAGCCTAAGTTGGGGGTGTGGTGACAGGGAAAAGGAGAAGTCAAGAAGTTTAGGGTTTAGGGAAAAGGAGAAGTCAAGAAGTTCAAGAAAAGTCCCCCTTAACCCATGGTATTGCATAAAAATGGAACCCCTTCAATTCAATTCCATTCAAAAAAATGTGGAATAAAGTACAAAGGGAATTGGGTTTCAAGCAATCTATGGAGGAGAATAAAACAAAAAAGGGTGACTTAGAAGCACTAGAAAAAGAATTGATAAAGGAAAAGAAGGGAATGCCTTAGAGAATGCCACAACTCACGAGGAAATAGTCACAGAGCCTAAATGATCATACCTTTGCACTCAGCCTTAGAAAGACCTTTTTGATCTTGAGTAAGCCGTATCGAAACTCAATTGGAAAATAAGGGCAAACCTATGGGTGAAAACATGCATTGTGTTCCTCTTTTTGAGTGTGAGCGTAGTATCTGATTCCTGATCTTAAATTGACTTATATATGTGTGTGAATATGGAATCATTCTTTACGTGAGGGCATATAGATACTTTTTTTGAGCTTGAACTTGCACAAGTAGCAAGTATTGCGAGCGTGAGAATCTTTGGAAATGGTGTGTCACAATTTGAATCTTTGAGTACACAAGTGATCCTTGCATAAGTAAATTGAATCTTGTTGTGTGCATTCATGATTTAGTCTAGTGTAGCACTGTTTGAGGCACCCTATTTGAATTGCTGAACTTGAGTTTGCTTGAAGGACAAGCAAAAGTTTAAGTTGGGGGTGTTGATGAGTCCAAAAATTGGACTCATGTAGGGCTTTATTTTAATAGAAATAGTGTCCTCGAATGCTTGTTTTATCTCAATACCTGATTAAAATGCTTAAGTTTTAGGTATTTGAAGTTTTATTGGAAGCATGGACACTTAGGCGCAAAACGAAGCAAAAAGGGTTGAAAAGAACAAGAAATGAAAGTTTGCGGATCGCCGAGTCCAACTTGGCGAGTCGCCGAGTCCAATTTGACGAGTCGCCGAGTCCAATTTGACGAGTCGCCGAATTAACATGCAACGCCCTTTGTTCAAGTACGGGAAGCCTTGAAGGAAGTGGATCAAAAGGAGAGGAAAGGAGCAATCGGCGAGTCACCGATTAGTTCCGCGAAGCAATACTGTACCGCCCAATGATCCAGAATAGGAGGATGCTGAAGGCAAGACACTGAAGGTGATGAGTTTATTAAAGGGCGGATTGTCGAGTTCATCGGCAATCTCAGCTAATGTCGCCGAACGATCCTCCGCAGCACAATTTGTGAAAACTATAAATACTAGTTAGAGTTGTAGTCTTAGGGTGGAACATTTTAGAGTAAAAAATTATTATTAGTCTATACTATTTTTCTGTACTGTTCTCTCAAGCTTGGAGAGGGTTTTGTGGAGACTTAAAGAAATGAGTTCATCTTCCCCAAGTTGGAAGTAGGTCTTCTTTGTTCTTCTTCTTAGCTTAATTCAAGGTTTAATTTCTTATACCCACTTGATTTCTTTATCATGTTAGGTATAATTTCTTATTTCTTGATGTGTGGCTAAAAACTCCCATTCTTGGGGTGTGATTTAGCAAATATAGGTTGATATTCTTGTTGGGTCTTGCTTGATGATAGGTTAGATGTATTTTAATTGTGATTTCACCTAGTGGTTGTGGTTTAATCTAAAGGGTTTGTAGTTGCAAATACAAAGCCACCTATGTGATTTCGGCTTGACCAAGAGGGAGGTCGCGAAACCAAAACCACTAGACTGATGGCCCAAGGAGTGGGTCGACATGAGGTTTCGCCCGAGAGAGTGAGCCCTAGTCCCATATCCTAACACTCAACTCGAGAGAATGAGTGGGGTAAGACATATGTTGGTCTTCATGCGACAAATGGGTGTCAAAGAGGAACGCATTTGAAATGGGGTAAGTTGCCCGAGAGGGAACTTATTTCCATTTAAAGCTTAGCCTAGTCACTATTATTTTGCAAATTTCCTATCGAAAGCATGTACCCAAATTTATCTCAACTTATATTGCGGTCACATCCCAAGAACCTTTCCCCATTCTTGATTTTCTTGTTTATTTTGTTGTTTTAGTACTTGTTACAAAAACCCCTTTGATATTTGACACTTTTGTCTCGCCCCCTTTAATTTACAATGTCGTTTATCGCAAATGTCTTTAGCTACGACTAGTTAGAATGTAAATTCTATTTTTCTATCAATCCTCAAAACCGCTCCCTTGGGACACGACCCCAACCTTTAGTTGGGTTACTATACTAGCGACGTTCGTAGACACTCATACCGTAGGTTAGTGTCGTTGGTCATGATAAGCATCAGTAGAAACCCACGAAAATCCTAAGAGAAAGCCTCCATCTTCAAGCCCCTAGGTTGGTTTCTTCAATGGTGTTCTTGGAGAGAAGACTTTGGGAGAGAAAGGGAATTGGGTTTTGATTGGGGGGTCTTGACTTGTGGTGAGTTTATGACTTAGTTTAGGGACTTATTAACCCTATGTAAGTCATTTAATTAACTCCATAGGCCCTTAATTAATTAGCTAACTTAATTCCCAAACCCCCAACTTAAAGCTAAATGTCACAAAACTGGCAGCATCTACGGACCCCAACCTACGGACCGTCATTTGATCTACCGTCCGTAGTTTGGGTCCGTCGATTGGACCTGGGAGTGACAGTGCTTCACTATTTCGGCCATAACATTTTACTCCGAGATTGGAATTGGGCAAACACAGTGGCGTTGGAAAGTGGACTCATAGAACTTTAATTGGATAGGTAATAGAACACCTAATTCATTTTGAGCTATGAGATATGACCATTTAAAGTTGACCCTAACTCCTAACTAAAACTGAAAAAACTGGCAGCACCTACGGCCTCCGTAGGTGGAGTTACGGACCATTCTATCCCTCCGTCGTTTGGTACTGAGGCTTGTCCATGGGAGCTAAGGCTCCCTAGACTAAGTCCAGACTTACGGAGCTTGACCTACGGGGCGTCACTTGATTTACGGGGCGTCACTTGCCTTCGTAAGTCAAACTGTTTTTGACAGCTTTTGGCCAATGTTGGGGTCCTCCTCAAGGACCCCTAGGGTGGTCCTTGGGGGGTCCTACCCATACGTTTAACCCCTAAACATAGTGTTCTAAATGTGGGAGTCACTTCTACAGGTTTTCACCCTCAAACAACACTCCAAACTTCAACGACAAGACCCTTACAACTCACTAGTTCCAATGACTAGTTTCCGGACGTTATAGTCGTTTCTTAACGTTTTACCTCCAAAATCACCAAACTAACTTCAATAGCCATTTTTCATCAGTTAAACAAGTTTCCAACTATAAACTAACATGTGAGGCTCTATTTCAACCTACTAGATTTAGTCAAGCCTTAGCTAGGTCTTATTAGTTCGTACGGGGTGTTACACCTTTACATTCAGCCCCGTTACAAGCCTTGTTAAGACCTTTGTGATCTTGATAAAGTAAAATCAAATGTTTATTGGAAAATACAGACGAACCTATGAGTGAAAGTGTGCATTCTGTTCATCTTTGTGAGTGTGAGCATTGTATCTAATTCCTGATCTTTAAATTAATTATACCTTTGCGTGTGAAAATGGAATCATCAATTGTGTGAGAGCATTCAAAGGCTTTTGTTAAGCTTGAACTTGCATTTGAAGCAAGTATTGCGAGCTTGAGAGTCTTTGGTAATGGAGTGTCACAACTTGAATCTTACACAATTGATCTTTGCATAAGTAAATTGAGTCTTGTGTAGCACTGTTCGAGACACCCTTTTTGAACGGCTGAACTTGAGTTTCCTTGAGGACAAGAAAAACTTTAAGTTGGGGGTGTTGATGAGTCCACAAATTGGACTCATTTAAGGCTATGTTTTAATAGAAATTGTGTCCTCAAATGCTTATTTTATCTCAATATCTGATGAAAACCCTTAAGTTTCAGGTATTTGAAGTTTTAAGGAAAGCATGGACACTACGTCACCAAAAGGAACGAAAAGGCTAAAAAGAATGAAGAGATGAAGACCTGAGGATCACCGAGTCCACTTGGTGAGTCGCTGAAGGGTCTTACTTCGCCCTTTGTTCCAGTGTGCTGAACCCTGAAGAAAAGGATCATGTCGGTGGAAACCGGGAGCAGTCAGCGCATCGCCGAGCAGTTCCGCGAAGCAGCACCATGCCGTCCAATAAACCAGAGCACGACATTGCAAAAGGCTGGTGCAAGACGACAATAAACTACACCAAAGGGTGAATCATTGAGTTGATCGGTGATTCCGACTAACGACGCCGAACGATCTGTTGTAGCACAAATTTGTGATAACGATAAATACTAGTTAGAGTTTTAGTTTCAGAAGGGAACAATTATTATAATTTTCACTTAGAGTCGAACAATTATTATAGTTTTCATATAGAATAGTACCTTTTGAGGGTTTTGAAGACTTGAAGAATAAGAGGGTTTCATCTTCAAGGATTTAGACTTGGGTCTCTTGGATTCTTCATTATTGGCCTGTAACAAGACTTAAATCTTCATACCCATTTGAATGCAATCCCATTTAGGTATAAATTTCTATATCTTGATGTGTGGCTAAAAACCCCAATTCTTGGGGTGTGATTTAGTGAATATGGGTTAAGATAATTGTTGGGTCTTGCTTGTTGATAGCTTAATCGTAGTTTAATTATGATTTCATTTTGTGCTTGTGGATGAATTTAATGAATTTGTAGTTGCAAATACAAGTTTATTTATTTGTTTTCGGCTTGCGAAAGAGAGAGGTCGTAAAACTAAGATCACTAGATTGATGGCCAGTGTGAGTGGGTCGACATGAGGTTCAGCTCGAGAGAGTGAACCCTAGTCCCATGTCCACACACTCAGCTCGAGAGAATGAGTGGTTTAAGGCGTAGGATGGTCTTCATGCGGCAAGTGGTGTCCGAGAGGAATGCATTTGAAACGGGGTAAGTTGCGAGAGAGAGAGCTTATCCCCCTTAAAGCTTAGCCTAGTCACAATTACTCTATGAATCTTCTATTGAAAGCATGTAACCAATAATCTAGCTTAACCCGTATTCTCGTCACATCCCAAGGATCCCCTCTCATTGCTTAGAAACCCATGCTTATTTTGCTATTTTTCACTTACTAGTGACCCGCGGGGGGGGGGGGGGGGG
>JAJOOH010030903.1:0-10204 GCA_029582605.1 Solanum gracilifrons
GACTTGGCTAGCTATTTTGAAGCTAACAAATTATGCATATTTCATTCAAACTCCTTTTTCTCGTTAAAAAATCAAGTTTAACTAATTTAAAACCTCTAAAGTTAGATGGTTGTTTTATCTCATTTTTTAGATCTTTATATATAAAGTTAGTATATTTAAGGTTTTATACTTTAACTTTTTTAAGGATAATTTGTCATGGTTTAATTAATACTAATTTTCTCTTAGCTTTTAATGATTATTTTATTTTCTCTTCAATTAACCTAAGTCTGATCGGTAACCATCTTTAATGGATCTTATAGGATGCTTAACCCTTCCCTCTAGGATAACTAGAACCCTTACCTTGAATTTCATGTTTAGTAGACCATTTAATTGAAGTCATTTTAGTATTACTCTGTTAAATATTTAGGTGTCCTAATTCACCATAATTAATTAGGTGGCGACTTCTTAAGTTAGTTAATAATTTGGAAATCGTCAATATGTTGTACACGTTTTGACCTCGAGTTAAAATAGGGTATAACAGCTTGGCGACTTCACTAGGGAACTTTAGGTTCTAAACCATAACAGACTTAGGTTAATATCTAAGTTGTTAACATTTGATTGTTTCATTTTTGTTGTTTATTTTATTTTAAATGCCTAAATGATTTACTTATCATGCTTATGTGATATTAACTGACTATTTGTTACTGCTTTATATAAATTACTTATTTGTTGTTGCTTTATATAAATTATCATTCCGTTCATATTTCCTCTGATTCTGGAAAATTCACACTATCACACGTACACGCGAGGTGTGTTTTGCGCACCCGCAAATTTGTTTTAAAATTCTAAAATTTAGGAGAGTTGGCATATGCGCGGGGTGTCCAGATCTTTTTCTGTGTGACCGCATAGCCTTCTCACTCGAGTTGTCCACTCGGGAACCTTGTGTCTAATAAACCCACTCTTAATCAACCCAAGATAGAGCTAAACCAACACCTTTTAAGGTACATGCATCATATAAACCTAAGAGGCTTAATACCCTTGGTGTATTAAGTTCATAATTAGTCAACTTTATCCAAATGTCCAAGTGGGTTCACGACCCCGAGTGACTCTTATCATTTATGTGTGCATTATTTGAAAAATAGTTGTGCCAAAATATGGACCGTTGGTTCTAAATTAATTAAACTTAGGAGGAAGAGAATTACTAATCTTTTGTGATGCAGATAGCTATAAAGATCGCAAGTTTTGGCTTATGGAGATTAAACCACGAACATGTCATGAGAAGAAGATGCGTAGATGCAATGAAGAACTTTATTTTTATTCCTTTTTGACTTGTATTAAAGTTTAAAGCTATTTTGGTATTTAATTTTGGGAATAGATTCGTTTAATTAATTAAAGAGCAATGGAATGACATATTTTGGCACATTTATTCTTCAAATACCGTTAGGCCTACCTCTGGCATAAAGATGTCTCCTATTTATTAGGACGCATCATTTAATATACATGTGTAATGTGATTTGTAAATATTCGCTTGTCTACTTGCTATGTGATTTATATGAAATTATTTGCAACCTGATTTTTATTTACTATTACTAACATCATCTTTTTTTCTTTTTTTTTTATTCTTATTTATAGAAGAGAAAATTATTTGCCTTTATTTATTTCTTTATTTTATTACGTGTTGCACCTTTACAAATTCTTATGTCATGTTCATAAACTTTTTGTTTTTATATTTATATTTCCACACTTAGTGCACTTTAACAATTCTAAAGCATCGATTAGGCTCATAATCAGTGGCGGAGCCAGCAATTTCATCAAGGGTGTTCAAGATAATTATTTTTTAATAAGTGAGTTGAATGTTATTTGCTTAATCTAGTGATTCTACCATTAACGATCTCAACATTTGTCAATATCAAATATAAACAATCGAGTTTTTCTTCTTCTTTTTTATGCATTGATTTTATATGATAAAAATATATGATTATTGTTTTTAAAGTGAAATATTGATAGAACAAATGCGTCTAGCTTTACGAAACATAAATCACACCCAGTAGAAAAAAAAAATCTTAAAAAAGAAGAAGAAGAAGATGAAACGCATATATTGATTTTAGCCTTGGGTTTAAAGTTGTTAACATATATAAACACAAATAATGTAAAATGGTGGCTTTTTTGTTTTCACCATTCGAAAGTGCATTATATCCTAGATAAAAATTAGAAATACATGATATCTAAATATTCAAAATCAAAATAATGTATTCATATATGTTACTCTATATTATTAAAATTGTAATATTAATAATTAAGAAACTTGAGGAACATAATAATGGTGTCTGAGGTTGTGTTCTGCTCTCAAAAATAAAACCAAAACAGTTGTGCGCTCACGGGATTCGAATTTGCGCACCTCGGGTGGAAATGAACACGCTTAACCACTGTGCCACGAAAGAACTTATGTCAAGGTTGTTCAACATTAATTATTTATCCCTTAAATCCAGAATTTAACCTCTCTATACGGTGTAATTTTCCTGCCAAGGGTGGTCAGCTGACCACCCTTGGATGGGTGTAGCTCCGCCACTGCTCAAATCATCCTAGGCTTGCGCAAATTTTAAATGATCTTGTTTAAAAAATTTCTAAGGTAATATTTTACAAAAACTCACTTTCTTCCTTTAAAATTTTAAAAATGTTGATTTTCTTTCTTTGATCTTCTCAATATTTGTATCCGCGACTTTCTTTAAGAATTTTCCTCTTACTTTTTAAAATTGGCATAATTGTTCATCATTAGGTGTGATATTTTTTGCCCGTTCACTCCAAATTTTTGTACCAAAGTTAGCTCTTATAAATCTTTACCTTCTCGAGCTTTTTCAAGTCCCTTCCTTATGGGTATGATCCTCTCTTTCTAACAAAACAAAAAATCAATTAATTCCAAACTTCGTAGAATCTACTTAGCATTCGATATACGTTATGGAGCTTTTACTTATGTTTTCAATTTCTTCCAATTTTTACATCATTTGTTTCTTCTTAAATTGGTAGATTCATGTGATCTACCAAATAACACTTGTCAATATTTGTTCAACTTTGTCCATCAAGAGCAACACTTCTTCAATTCAAAATAGCCATGTTGTTTTATTAGGGGTTGTCAATATATTTTAACGCACTAATTCCAAGTATTGGCATGCAAGTCGAGGGAATCTCATAGGTCTTTCAATTGTTTGACATTTTCTCCACCCTTGACAATTTTAAATCTTCCAATACTAAAATAGAGCTTAAGGTCTTTCAACCTTCCACTTTAGCAAATCCAACTCTCGTGTGCTCGATTAATCATAATTTTCTTAATCTCGATCTTTTTCATCAAATTTGGATTACTATTTGTTTATTTATAGCATCCCTTTTAGGTCTAGGTCCCGTTGGTTTCTAAATGTTCTACTTTTAACCTTTCGCATACTTACTCCGCGCTTATTTATTGCATTTATTTCATATATTCTCATGCACTAACAATTTTTTATAGCAGTTTGTTTCTTCTTTAGAGGTTGCCTAGCATTGAACACTGTTTTGGCTGCAAATCTGTATAAAGAACGAAGCTACAATGGAAAACGAATTGAAAGCATTCAACAACGGCATGGGATTTGTGCAAGCACAAAATAATGATTGTAAGAAGAATGTGGTTCGAAGAAATAATTTGGTCAATTTGGAAACTACTTTTAGCCTTCTTCCTACCACCACCAAAACTTCCAGCTCAACTCAGAATATTTGTCTAATCATATCTCCTAACCCAGCTTCTACCTATGAAATCCCTCCACAAATGCCGTCAGTATACGCTATCAATCCAAATAACTTTCAAGTCACCATGATGCCAAATATCCATCCTCCCGCAATTGTATTTCCTTTAAATGAAAACAAGCATGACCAATTAGTAACGCATCTACATTCTAGACATGGGAGAGATATTCAGTCAACTTACCATGAAGATTTGGGAAAAGAGCTCCTCAATCTGAGAGAAGCTTTTGATGAGGAGTTGCACTCAAGAATTTGTCAGAGTTTGAAGTATGAGAATTTATGTGTGCATCCAAATGTTGAACTTCCGCCAACGTATTCGGTACCTAAGTTCAATACCTTCAATGGGAAAGGAGATTCCGTCTCTCACTTAAAGGACTATTGCAGCAGATTAATTGGTATTGGACATGTTGAAGCCATACGAATGAGATTATTCATTCAAAGTTTATCAGGATTGGCACTTTCTTGGTACAATAAGCAAGACTTTAGCAAATGGCATACATGGGAAGATATGGCTCGTTACTTTGTAAAGCAATATGAGTTCAATAATGGAGACGAATTGCATATAGCCAATTTGCTCAAACTGAAGAAACTGTCGCATGAATCTTTTCAAGAATATGCAATACGATGGAGGTTAGAAGCTTCAAAAATACATCCTCCATTATCCGAAGAGGAATTGATCTCAACCTTCATTCATATGCAAGAAGGGCTATATTATGAAAAGCTGCTTGGAACTTGTGCACACAACTTCTCTGATTTGATAAAGGTTGGCAAAGAGATTGAAAATGGTATTCTAGGAGGAAGAATTGTAAGCAACTCAGCAGCAAAAGTTGTCCAACAAACCTTTCAAGAGAAAATACCAGTAAATCTGCAAAGCAAAATGAGAGAAAATAACTCAATTTTCATGACTATGCAACAGCCGCAACACTATCCAAGTGACCAATTTTTGCAATCTCATGCTACTTCCAACTACTGCAATGAGCGTCTCCGACATCCTTGCAAACAACAGTTGCACCAAGCACAATCTAGCTCGCGACCACAGAAGAAGGTGAAACATTTCTCCTTCACTCCGTTGGATGAGCCATATGCAGATATATTTGAGAGATTGAGAGCAAATGGGCTTCTGCAATCAAGAAAATGATTCATTCCTGAGTATACACCTAAACACTTTGATCCATCAAAGAATTGTGCTTACCACTCGAACATTCAAGGACATGATACTGAAGATTGTCCTGCACTAAAATTCAAGATTCAAAGCATGGTTGATAGTGGAAAGATAAAGCTTCAACCAGAGCCTTCAAGCAGCAATGGCAATATCGCAGACACGAGCACAATTATTGTTAAGGGTGATCCATCGAAATTGGCACCAAAGCATTTGAAAAGAAAGTGTGCAATTAGTCAAGAAGACTAACAAAGGACATTATCTTTGCAGCTTGAGAATATCATTCTCCATTCTCCCTCTTTAAGAAATATCTACTCTTTTGCAATCCTTTCTAGCCTTTTGTAATGAACTATGTGTGACCTGATTCTTGCTAGTAGCAGGATACGTAGGCGCCTATTTTGGGTTCGGTCTCAATATAACAAAAATTTCATTCTCCCACAAGATCAAAGACTGGGACAATTTTGCAGATGGCCTATAATTATTCAAAAGGGGAAGAAGTTGAGATCACAAGCCATATTCGCCATCAAATTGCTTCAATGCCATAGCAACAAGAAATGCTGATTCAAAGCCAAAACTTCATGGTTCAATTCAAGGCAACCATTTTCCTTTATACTAATAAATTTTCTTTGAGTAATGCAGGGATTGATTTTTAGTTATTCCTGAACGGTAGCTCCACAAAGCTCAACATCAAGTCAAACTTGCAAGATTCAAATGGTGCAACATCAACAAGAATCAAATTTTAAATTCATAGTTTTTCTTTGAGTGCAGAATTTACAAGAAGTAAATTTTCATCGGAGTTGAAGCTCCTAAGTTATGGACATCATATGCACTATTGCGAAGTATTGCACCAGGCACTGCAACAAGCTCTTTATACTAGGTTATGATTGCTCGCTACCGCAAAGAAATCGCATCAATGCTCATTGCATTGCACAAAATTCATATTTGTAAGTTTGCATTACATTGGGTTAGTCCACCCCAAAATAGGACATATTGGGTTCTTCCATCCTCAAATAGGATACATCGGGTCATTCCACCCTTTAATATGATATGTTGGGTTTTTCCACCCTCTAATAGGATACATCAGGTTATTCCACCCTCTAATAGGATATGTCGGGTTTTTCCTCCCTCGGGTTCTTCCACCCTCTAATGGGATACATTGGGTCCTTCCACCCTAAAATAGGATGCAACGGGTTCTTCCACCCTCTAATAGGATACATTGGGTTCTTCCACCCTCTAATAGGATGCATTGGGTTCGCCCACCCTAAAACCGGATACATTGGGTCCTTCTATCCTAAAATAGGATACTTTGGGTTCCTTCACCCTAAAATAGAAGATATCGGGTTCATCCGCCCTCAAATAGGACATGCTGGGTTAGTCTGCCCTCCAAAAAGACGTTTTAATCTCACCTATCTCTAACGAGACACCTCGCAATGCTTTATTTATATATTTACTTTTTACATATGCACTGCATGCTATCTTTTAAATTTCTTGAAAAGCTTATCGTCTCTGATGAGACATCTCACAATGCCTTAATGATTTGTTTTTGCATATGCATTGCATGCTATCTTTTAAATTTCTTGAAAAGCTTATTTGTCTCTAATGAGACATCTCACCATGCATTAATTATTTTATACATATGAGCAATACATGCTATCTTTTAAATTTCTTAAGAAACTTATTGGTCTCTAAGGGGATATTACGCAATGTCCTAATTATTTTTATCATGCACTGCAAGCATTTTAAATTTATTGAAAAATCAAGTTACATATATATGTCTCTTTACTAACGAGATTTTTCAGGCATATGATTTGAAGCAAATTAAATAAAATGCAATATATCTAATTAATTGCATCTGGAATATTGATTCTGAAAGGACTTATATTTCTTATGACATTTGTCATAAGATATTTGTTTATATTTATAGCTTTATATTATTATCTAACAATTTTATCAAGGTTTTGGCAGAAAACACAGTCCACATGCAGTAACAAGAGACACAATGCAACGTGCAGTTTTATCTAAGCAGTGAACTGGGGCAATTTGTTGAGAAAGTTTAGCTTTCCAACAAAGTTCAAAGGTCTACCTCGAACTCGGCTCGACTCCATTCTCAAATACTCTCCTAGATCACAATACCCAGTAACATCATAATTCAATACTGGGGCAACTTTTGTAAGCCTGCTACTATGTTGTTCCCAAAATCCTCTATCTCATCAGTTATCACATGCTCATATTGTATCATGCTCTCCTAAGGTCGTATTTGTTGTTCGAGACTAAATTGGCTTCTATGTCAACTTCTTTGCCCAAAAACTCTTACATCGTCTCTGGTCAAAGAGGGACAAGCTATTGATACCCAATTTTGACCCTTCTTTCTTCAAATTACAATTTTTTGAGCTTCTAAGTTAATAAATAATTTTACCGTTAATTCCGACAATATTTACGACTTACTACAATTACTATTTTATTATTAATATTATTAGTTTTATGATTGTCGTTCCTTTTAGAATTAGTATAAAATTACCTTTTAAACTTTCTGTTATCGTCATCATATTTCAAAGTTCCTACTTATTAAATTAGTTATAAGTTAGTAATATTTTTTTTAAATCATTAGCGAAAATATAATATTAGTATTTTATTTTTCACTAATTATATATTATGTTAGTTATTAAGTTAGAAGCTCAAAATAATTATTTTAAAGATGGAACAAGATCAAATATTTCAGTCAATTGGGCTGCCAAGTCTGCCCAAAACCTTCTAAAACGCAGCAGCCCAAAAGCTAAGCCCAAACATGACTTAATTTTCAGCCCAACTTCCATCATATTGAGAAGCTAGGGCAAGAACACCCCTGTCTCTCTCATTCTGCCATTTTCAGCAAGGCAACAAGCTTTCACCAACTATGGACAGGCTTTCCATTCCATTTTTGTGACATGTGCTTCTCAATCACGTGAAGGGTGCTACATCCAACTGCTCCGAACGTTCGAGTTTGACCAAGTTCAAAATCCGAAATTCCAAAATCCCGCCCAAGTTTTAACCAAAGCAAACCCTAATTCTTGTTCTATAAATACTTGTAACCAAAGCCCATTTAAGACAAGTTTAGCAGCCGTTGTCGTCCTTTTGAAGCAACCATTTTTTTTAACCTTTGAAAATCACTTTTTTTCTTGCTCTAGCATTTTGGTTTCTGTTTGGTTTCAGACCACAACAAATACATTGTTGTTTGCTCTATTACTTTCCTTGTTGTTAGAGTTCGAGTTCAAAGCCCATCGAATTTAAGATCCGAGACTTGCCTCTAACGTTCACTGCCCCAAAAAAGGTGAAAACCGATTTTATTCTTTTACTTCATAATACTTTTCTTTCTCTTTTTTGTTAACAAATTTTGTATGTAGAAAGCATATTATAGTGTTTCCTGCCACTTTGAAAAAAAATATGTTTTGGTTTTGGTGAGATTTGCAGAAGAAGTTATTTTACTAAGTTGAACATACATTTTCTGTTCCTAAGTCTAATGAACTCGTATTTGATAAAAAAATACATTTTTGGATTTTTGCCCTTTTTCAATAGTATTTAAATATGTATTTTGTTAGGATATTGAGTTTCTTGTTAGCTGTTGTTACTTGTGTATACTAAATAAATGGAATTTATTTATTTTGAGCACTTTTTTTATTAACCATTAGTATATAAATTTGTATATGTTGAACTGTCATATATTATTTTTAAAATATAATGTTAGTTTTAGTCTACTTAAAATAGATATTGCCGTTTATACTCTTACTAATTGTTGTTTGTTGTTTTGTATTTTTGAGTCTATGTGGTACTAGATACAAAATGTTATGTGAAATACTACGCGTGTGATTTATCTCCTTCATTTTGGGCTATTTGAACTTCTTTGTATAATTTGCGTAGATTATTATTTTTTAAATCAAATGAGTTGCTGCTAATTTCTATCTCTTTTTCCTTTCTCTATTATACATGTACACTCGGGAGCGCGTATGGAGTTGCAATATGACTCCACCTCTATCCAAATTAGAGAAGCGACCTATCTTGCATTTAGCTCGTGTCTAGAATGATTCACTCATTCCAAAAGAAAATCCCGCACTTCCTCCTTATCTCAAAGCTTCAAAATTTTTTTATGCATACATATATGTTGTTATCTTTGACTAACATTTTATGCTTTCTTTGGCATCCATATTTATGTTTTGTTTCAATTTATATTTGAACTTATGCAAACTAATTAACTAAGAACTTAAACAAACCTAGTAGCTCACCTCCCCCTCCTCTAGATATTGGGTTTAATATATTAATTTGACTTAGAACAATGACCTTTAAATTAAGTTCTTTAATTGCTTAACTCGTTTGTTAGTTTAAGAAAGCTTTGTTTTGCAAAGAAGTTGGACCCTTTTTTATAATGAATATGTATCATCAACCCTTAAACCGTACTTTTTGATAAACTAAGGTCTTAAATACAACTTTTCTAACACTATCCGCAAACCTTTGTTAAAATTTAAAATAAAAGTGTAAATATTTAAACTCTAAAGTGAGTTATTTTGAGAATTTAAAAGGGGCGATTTGTAAGTCTTTGTTTATACTTTAAAAATGTTAACTTTATAAAATGTTGATATGTCTAAAACTTTAAAACAACAACTCTTTTTCGGGAATTTTGAGTAGGCGAATTTGAAGATAAAAGGCTTTCAATTGGATAAAAACTTTTTTTTTTTATCAAGGAAAAATATATTTTCGTTAGCTTTCCTTGTTAATTTCAATTTCATAAAAAGATTTTCTTTCTTAAACAAAAAGCATTTGACTTGGCTAGCTATTTTGAAGCTAACAAATTATGCATATTTCATTCAAACTCCTTTTTCTCGTTAAAAAATCAAGTTTAACTAATTTAAAACCTCTAAAGTTAGATGGTTGTTTTATCTCATTTTTTAGATCTTTATATATAAAGTTAGTATATTTAAGGTTTTATACTTTAACTTTTTTAAGGATAATTTGTCATGGTTTAATTAATACTAATTTTCTCTTAGCTTTTAATGATTATTTTATTTTCTCTTCAATTAACCTAAGTCTGATCGGTAACCATCTTTAATGGATCTTATAGGATGCTTAACCCTTCCCTCTAGGATAACTAGAACCCTTACCTTGAATTTCATGTTTAGTAGACCATTTAATTGAAGTCATTTTAGTATTACTCTGTTAAATATTTAGGTGTCCTAATTCACCATAATTAATTAGGTGGCGACTTCTTAAGTTAGTTAATAATTTGGAAATCGTCAATATGTTGTACACGTTTTGACCTCGAGTTAAAAT
>JAJOOH010030904.1:0-14768 GCA_029582605.1 Solanum gracilifrons
GGAGGAGGAGGAGGAAGAGGAAGAGGAAGAGGAAGAGGAAGAGGAAGAAGAAGAGGAAGAAGAGGAAGAGGAAGAGGAAGAGGAAGAGGAAGAAGAGGAAGAGGAAGAGGAAGAGGAGGAGGAAGAGGAAGAGGAAGAGGAAGAAGAGGAAGAAGAGGAAGAAGAGGAAGAAGAGGAAGAAGAGGAAGAGGACAAGGAGGAAGAAGAGGAGGAAGAAGAGGAGGAAGAAGAGGAGGAGGAAGAAGAAGAAGAAGAAGAAGAAGAAGTAGTAGTAGTAGTAGAGTTATTGTGATAGAATTAGTAGTGTGCCATGCTATTATGACAAAATTACATGTTTTCTATGCCTAACCCTAGCCTAATTGATGAAATTGAAGTAATGTGGGTTTATGCCTTAACAAGGTAAATTGAGGATTTAGAGAATGGTATGTGTAGTAATTGCTTGAGAGTAAATGTAAGTAGACATGAATTGAATTAGAGTAAAGTATATATAATGGATCATGATTAGTAATGCTTGAGATTTAGCATTTATGATGATATATGACTAGAATTACTTAAGAATGAGGCATGTGATTAGAATGCCTTGTGAGCTAGCCTATGTGAGGATTGTATGAAGTAAAGCTTTGAGAGTAAGGCTTGTAGTGATGTATGTTGATTCTTAGGGCTTTGAGAGTAAAGCTAATGTGTTGAATTATGAATGTTAAGGCTTTGAAAGTAAACCTTGTATGAGGGTGGAAGACTTTAGGTAGAGTTATTGAAGAAAAACCTTACCCACCTAGTCTACCTTATGTATGATTGAATGTAAGAAGTGATAGAATCACTTGAGTTGTGATGATATCCATGTGTAATGTTATAATCCTAGATATGAAGATTAAAGGAAAGACTTGAACCTCAAGGAGGTGAAATATGAGATTTATGTATACTTTATGAAATCTATGTATATGCTTAAGAACCGTTTGAGAGTGAAGTGTCTATGTTTATGTTGTTGAAAAGATATTCTCACACACACACTTATGCATGAATATGATATGATATGGAAGGTTCTCTCACATAGAATGATTCTAGGTTGAAAGACTTGCTCACCTAAACTGAATCTAAGTTCAAGTACTATGAAATGTGATAAGGCTTGAGGAAATTCCCCCAAAGACCTTCATATGAGAGGAATGTGAGGTGATTTCCCTTATTCCTAAATAGATAAACATGAGGTGATTACCCATGTGAAGATATGAGAAGTGTGAGGTGACTATCCTTATTATATGACTTTTGAAGCAAGGAAAGAGGTGATTACCCATTAGCCTTTATGGTGATCATTGAGGTGAATACCTATGATCCTTATGTAATGATGTGGAGGCGAATAACTATATCATATTATGTTGGACATGGAGGCGAATACCTATGATCCTTATTAAATGATGTTGAGGTGAATACCTGTATCATATTATGAAGGGGTATGGAGGCGAATACCTATGTTTCCCTAAAATAGTTATGGAGGCGAATACCTATGACTATACATGTAAGACAAGAGGTGAATACCCATTATCCTTTATGGTAAACATAGAGAGGTGAATCCCCATGTCTCTTAAAAGTAAGTAAGAGTAATGTGAACTATGAATTATGAGAATGTCTAGTGTGGATTGTAGCTTGAAAGGCCTTCCATGACATGTATGCTCAGAGGTGATTTTCCTTCTCTATGAATTATAAGTTAAGAATGAATCAAAAGATGATGATTATGTATGATGGACTAAATGGCTTACTTAGCATGGATGAGATTTATGGGAGCTTATTCATGCATTGCACAAGTATGCTCTAAGGTTACTTATGAAGTGTTTCTCATATATGTTTTATGCTTAGCTTGGATTGTTGCTATAGTTGCCTTCCTTGATATGTTTGACTAAAGATGAAGGTTCCCTTGTCTATGAGAATTAAGCTAAGGATGAGATCCAAAGATGGTAAGTATGATTATGATGGCCTAAAATTGGTACTTAGTATGGATGAGATTATGGGGTCTCATCCATACATTGCACATGTTACATCTAGGGTGTATGAGGCCTCTCGGGGTCTTGTATGCCATGTTACATCTAGGGTGTACCCCTGGGTCGTGACAATTACAATACCCAGACTATGGAGAATGTTTTTGGTATTGATTTCTATCTTTTAATCATGCTTGGCTAAAACCCTAATTCTTGGGGTGTGATCATGTGATTATTCGCTTAATTACCTTATGGGTATTGTTTTGTAATGATTTTTAATTGTTGTTTTAATGTGGGTTTGATAGATATCTGAGTAGTAACTTATGAGTTGTAGTTGCAAATACAATTTTAGCTTAGTGTTATGGGCTTGCTTGAGAGAGAGATTCTAAAACCAAGGTTATCGATTAATGATTGTAGTGTGTGGGTTGTTATGGGTTCAGCTCGAGAGAGTGAATCTTAACTCATTCCTACCTATCTAGCTCGGGAGAGTAGATAGATTAAGATTCTGAGGTGATTTGTAGTGTTAATCTTGTCGAGGTTCGAGAAAACTCGCTTGAACCGTAAGAGTTGTTCGAGAGAAAACCATTGAACCTATAGTCTAGCCTACCCAAAGTGATTCAACACTTTATTAATTAAATTCAGTTACCCATATAGTGAAATTAACTTATAATGGATCACATTCCGAGAATCCTGTCCTACTTGTCTAATCTCTGTTTTAGTGATTATTGTAGTTGTTAATTGACACCTTAAACCCCATTTGACATTCGTTGTCAAACCTTTGACTTATTTTGTTTGATTTCAACAATGTCTATTTCTATAACCGATTAGAATCACATCTTTACTTCCTAATAAAATTTGATATAGTACGTCACCCTGTGGGTTTGACCTCAACCTTTTGTTGGGTTATATACTAGATTTCGATCGCCTACCCTAGTATTGGATGAGGTGTAGTTGAGCGTTTATCAAAAATGGTGCCGCTGTCGGGGAGAGGTGTTATTGAATTGTTTTATTGAAGTTAGTTTATGATTTTATTGTGTTATAGTTGAAACTTCTTACTGTTTGTTGTGTTGTTTGTTAGCCTTGCGCATGTGACAAAATGAGCATAAACGGTAGCAATGCTATCAAGCTGGGCCATAATGATAATATTGGCAATCTGAATGATGTGAGAGAGGCAAATGTGAATGAAATGCACTTGGGTGGTGTTGGAGCAATCAGGCTACCACCGGTTGTGGGGAATACAGTGTTCCACAATGCTGCAACTCCTACAAATGAAAGGGTCATTTGGTGGTTTGGCGCATGAAGACCCTCACGACCACATTAGAAACTTCGTGGACATTTGTGGCCCGTTCTCGTTGAAGAATATATCCCAAGAGTCGGTTAGACCCAGGTTGTTCCCATTCTCACTGATGGGAGAGGCTACCAAATGGTTAGCCGATCTCCTATGGGACTCAATCACGACTTGGGATGAATTGACTGAAGCGTTCTACATAAGGTTCTTCCCTTCTTCGAGGATGATATCTTTAAGAGATAATATCCAAGGTTTCAAATGCTTGGATGGTGAGCCAATCCACAAGACTTGGCTCTGGTTTCAGAAATTACTTGTTCAATGCCCAACCGATGGACTCCCAAATAACGTCTTTCTACAGTACTTCTACCGGAGTCTATATTTGGTAAATAAGGGAGTGGGTGATCAACTTGTCCAAGGTGGTATTATGCAGTAGGAGTTTGAGATTGCTTCTGTGTTTCTTGATAACATGACCAAGATCAACTGAGCTTTGTGATGAGTCCACAAATTGGACTCATTTAGGGCTATATTTTGATATAATTAGTGTCCTCAAATGCATATTTTGTCTCAATATCTAATGAAAACCCTTAAGTTTCAGGTATTTGGAGTTGGAGAGAAAGCATGGACACTATTTAGCAAAAAGGAACAAAGGCAGCTAAAAGAACGAAGAAATGAAGATCTGAGAATCACCGAACTCATTCGGCGAGTCGCCAAAAGGTCTTATCGTCGCCTTTTGTTCCAGTGTGCTGAGCCCTGAAAGAAAGGATCAAATCGGCGGTGAAAAAGAGCAGTCGGCGTGTCGCCAAGTAGTTCTATGAAATAGTACTATGTCGCCCAATGATCTAAAACACAACAATGCTGAATGATAGAGCAAGACGGCGATGAAACCTACCAAAGGGCGGATCGCCGAGTTGATCGGCGATCTCGACTAACAACGCCGAATGATCTGCTTCAACACAGATTTTTGAAAACTATAAATACTCGTTGAGAGTTGTAGCTTAATATCAGATATTTAATATAGAAATTTTTAACATTGAATTTTGAGTTCTAAGTTTGGAGAGGGTTTTGAAGAACTTAAAGATTCAAAGGGTTTCAACTCCAAGAATTTGGACTTGGGTCTTGCGGATTCTTCACTCTTTGCTTATTTTGAGACTTTAATCTTCATACCCATTTGAATGCAAATTCATATTGGTATAAATTTCTATCTCTTTTACATGTCTAGCTAAAACCCCAATTATTGGGGTGTGATTTTGTGAATATGGGTTAGATTATCTGTTGGGTCTTGCTTGTTGATGATTTATTTGTTGTTGCTTGTCGTTTAGTAGTTGTGATGGAACTTAATGAAATTGTAGTTGCAAATACGATTTCACCTTTGTGTTTTTGGCTTGCTCGAGAGAGAAGTCGTAAAACTAAGACTGCTAAATTGATGGCCGGTGGGATTGGGTCGACATGAGGTTCAGCTCAAGAGAGTCAACCCTAGTCCTTCTCCCACACACTCAGCTCGGGAGAGTGAGTGGACAAAGGCGGAGGCTCTTCTTCATGCGGCAACTCGGTGTTTGAGAGAAATCGAGTTGAGTCGGGGTAAGTTGCTCGAGAGAGAATTTACCCCCACTATAGTCTAGCCTAGTCACAAATATTCAATGGATTTATTATCAAAAGCATGTACTCAATAGTTTAGTTTATCCTGTATTCCTATCATATCCCAAGAATCCCATCTCCTTGATTAGTACTCTTTGTATTTTTGCTGTTTTTGTTTACTTATGACAAACCCCTATTGTTAATTGACACTATTGTGTCACCCCTTAAATTTAACATGTTCTTATTCAATAATGTTTTTAGCTATGACTAGTTAGGACAAAATTTTATTCTTCTATTAATTCTCAAAACCACACCCTTGGGACTCGACCCCAACCCTTGGTTGGGTTACTTTACTATTGTACGATCGTAGACACTTGCATTGGAAGTTGTATGTTGATAACACAAACATCACTTGGTATACAAGAAAGGATCAAGTATGGTCCTTAAAATTTAGGATGACGAAAGAACAGATTGAAAAAGAATCAAGAGAGGGATCATAACATGGCTAAAATGATTACCCAATTAGATATCTTGTCAAAGAATGTCATGGGTAGTTGTACTAGAGCGGTCAATGTTGTTGGTGTTAGCGGGGTAAACCCCGAGGATGCACACTTTGATGCTCTTTACAATGAGGAAGTGAGCTTCCTTTCAAATCAAGGTGGTGGTTTCCATCGGATCTATCCTAGGACAGGCGGGAATCAAGTTTGGAATAGAGAACGTGATGACGGTTGGAGAGACCGTGAAAGGGAATGGCGTGATCGCAATGGAAGTTGGAAGGAGAGAGATGGGGACAAAGAGAGACATGTAACTCCCCATGAGCGTCAAAATCCCAAAGATCAAAAGGTTGACCTAGAGAATTTCCACACTAAAGATATGCTCTCACGCATTCTCAACAAAGTGGAAGAGTCAGACAAAGTGTTGAAAGAGATGAAAGACGACGTCTCAACTCTCAATCAGACGGTGACCTCTCACTCCATCTCCATTAAATGGATGGAAACACAAATGGGTCAAATGTTCAATCATTTGAATCCAAGTCAAAAATGAGGGTTGTCGAGTGACACAATAGCCAATCCCAAAAATGAAGCTTGAATTGGTAATTCCGTCGTCCCACGACGTTAGATAAGGAGCTTCTTGGGAGGCAACCCAAGTTTTTGATGATTTGAATTTTTCTTTTGAATAACGGGTGTCACAACCCGAGAGCACCCCTTAGTCGTAACACGGCGTACTCGACCCCGAAGGGGTCTAATACAAGCCTCTTAGAATTCATAACAATCGACATATCAAAATAGTGCAGAATTAAAACTTATTTAAAACCAAACTATCAAAATTTCATTTATAAAGCAGCGGAATATTAAGTCTCACATGGCCATCTTAGACAAACTTTAACAAGATAGGGTCATGCCCCTTTACAATCGAAGTATAGACAAAAGTATTAACACATAAAAAAAACTAGAAACATAAAGTCTTTGTCCTCGACATATGAGGACATACCAAAAAAGGTCTTGAGAGAACTCTAATCCCAAGCTTCACTATGGAGAATCAAATCAAGTGCCAATACCTATACTTCATAAGAATAAAGAAATATGAGTTAGCACGCAGAAATGTACTAAGCATGATGACCATGCAAAAACATGCTTTAAAAGGGACATTTTGTTGAAAGTCATGCTTTATGCCATTTTTTAAAAACTTCATGAACATTGATAAAAGAGAGGCATAATATAAGTCACAATCAACATACAAGTCACCATTTCACATTAGAACAAGATCAGATATAACCCTTTACCTTTCTGTTAAGCCTCCACCTAAAGTAACCCTCAAGCTATACCTTGTGCAACGTATGGGTAGCGTCCTATACCACCACCCACACTAAGGCACCACCTACACTAAGGCACCATCTTAAGATCACCAAAAGTGAATTTACCATTCATCCTTTCCACCTTTACACAATAAAGCATTTAAGACACATAAATATTACATTAAGACCAACATCTAAGACAACTCTAAGTCATACTTGTGCAATGTGCAAGTAGCATCCCACACTACTACTCACACTAAGTACTCCTTTGAAGTCACCATAGACAAGGCACATTCATATACAATAGACATGACAAGGAAGTAACTCATAATACAATCCAAGTACAACATGCTTCTTTACATTTAAGCATTTAAGCCGACATTCTTCATTAGGTTCATTTAGGACACATTAATGCATTTAGAGAACTTTCACACATTTAGTCATTTAGGCTTAGAGAACTCACTATAGCCCCTTCAAAGCCTACTTGTGCAATGTATAGATAGCATCCCATACTACTACCTACACTTTGTAGTACCTATCAAGAAACTAGAGTGCACATCTCACATGATGGGAATAAGTGTTTATCCGACATAGACCATGAGAGCTAGATCATGGAATCCTATGTACTATCCCATATCATATGGGTTGGTCTACTTGCCTAAGGTAAATCAGTTAACATTTGCTCAGATGGAATCCACTAGCTAATATCCTATGTGGGCACATAGTTATGGGATAGGAAGATGTTCACTGGAACTCTGACCTAACATTGGGAGAGTTTCCATCTAACCTTATCCACTCAGTGCTTAGCCTACTTTCCCAAAGCTTATTTCATTCACATTATATTAGTGTATTGGGGAGGAACGCCATAGGCCTATCGACCTATGATACATCATTACCAAGGAAGGAATGCTATAAGTCTATCGATCCATGGCACATTCAAGGATAGCTCTAGTGTCCATATGAAAGGAATGCTATAAGGCTATCGATTCATAGTCCCTCATTATATTCTTTTACTCATGAAAGGAATGCCACTAGACTATCGATTCTTGGTACATTGACTCATTAAGAAAGGAATGCCACTAGCCTATCGATTCTAGAGTCTTCATTACATTAGTTCAATTATGAAAATAATGCATAAAGCCTATAAATTCATACCCATTAAGTCAAGACACATTCATCACTCATGTATGAAAGGAATGTCATAGCCTTTTGATTCATATTCATCAAGCCAAGACACATTCATTACATAAGAAATGGATGCATAATGCCTACCAATTCTAGATTCAATATTCACATTATTGGAACCCTTCACATTCCATCATTTTCATTCATAAGTGTCAAATTGAGAAATAGCCTTCCAATACTAACACAAATACATTGAATATAAGATCATCATTTTGTCATTGAATCACATGTAAATACTTCACATCATACAACATCATGATAATATTTCAATTCATCACACTATGCCTTCAAGGCCATGATCACAATGTACATAGTAAGTAAACACCTCCACCTTTCAAGTGGATCAACAATTCTAGCACAATTCTACACTAATATGCAATTAGGTCAAACTTTCCCTTTCAAGGCGATAATCACAATTCCTCAATTCACCAATAATTCACCATAATTAGACATAGATGATGATACAGATCAATAATCTAAATCAGTCTAGGCATTAATCCATCAACATTCATTCATAATCAACAAACCCACTTCATAAGGCACAATTTAGAATTTGAGATAAATCATGGGTTTGTAGAGTATTTTCATTTTAAATCATCAATTAAACATCAAAATAATCATAGTTTATCATTTGAAAACGTTTGATGTAGGAACCCATGATATTGAGTAAAACCTAGGGTTTTTCATGAAACTTGAAAACTTTGAAACTTCTTTTAAATTGACTCTAGGGTGAAAACTAACTCTAGATGAAGGATAACCATACCTTATTAGATGAATCCCCATGAATATTGAAGAAGAAACACCTTGAAATCGCCAACCCTAGCTTGATCTTGACCTTGATATCCAATGGAGTTTCTAGAGAGAACTTTTTAGGAGGGAATGGTTTTGATTTGAGAGATGAAATATAAATGAGTTTTTTTAATGTTTTAATACTCTTAAAATAACTTAAAACTCTTCTAATAATAATCCACATACTAATTGGGACTTGGGGTGAATTTACTAATTCACCCCTAGCTAGGCCGTGTCTTGACAGCATTGCATGTGCCAATCGACGGCTCCTCATCCATGGACCGTGGATGGGTTGATGTTTCGTACTGGTGGTCCGTCATTTGGGTAAGAGGCTGGCCATTTGGGGCCCTGACCTACGGAGGCCATCCATGGGGCGTGGATGGACCTACGGGCGTGGACCCCTTCCGCATGTCACCCCATTTTAGGCAGCCTCATGGTTTCCTTGGGTCTTGGGGTCTAGACTTAGGGTCCTCCTTAAGGACCCTTAGGGTGGTCCTTGGGGAGTCGTGCCTTGACATTTAACCCCTAAACACCTCAACAATGCATCGGGACAACATTAAAGAACTTCAAATGTCAAGACAAACACAAACACACACACATTAGGCTCTAGTTTCAGTAGTTCATTTTTAGGGTCGTTACATTATCCCGCACTTAGGAACATTCATCCTCGAATGACAGTTTAAACACATTGAGGGGCAACGACTCAAGACTAGCAGCCCACATCATGCATGCAACATCAATAAAAATGTGTAAACATAGGAGGAAACATCAACTCCACCTCAATAGGCTCAAAACACAACGAGAAAGTAGGAACTACATCTACAAACTCATTATGCATCAAAACTTCACATTTCTCATTTCATTGGAGGAACTTCCTTCTCCAAACCACATTATGCTCATCACAATATCATTAAGCACATTTAAGCAATTTTCTCATAAAAAGCTCATTATGCAACTTCTTCATAACAACACATTCAAGCATGCTCAACAAGTCCATTCATGAAACATTTAGGCAACTCATCATAGATGCATATTAATATGAGGAACACAATTTGAAAACTCCTTTTTATCATTTAAACAAGAATTCAACTAGAACATGCACAACAATAAGGAGACCATGAAAACTCAATATCACACAAAACTCCAAAACCTGAAACAAGCTACAAGGAACTCTTGGTCTCAATCTTGAATAAGAATAGAAGGAAAAGAGATAATGATATCAACACTCTCAACAACCTTACTATTCACAAACCATCCCCCACTTAGGAGAAAACCCAACTAAGGCTATCATGGAACAACATAAGGATCTCATCACCACAAAAGGAACTATAACTTACTGGTACCTTCATACAAATTAGCTCCTTTGTCCTTGTTAGCTTGAAGCAAATAGAAATGGTTCTTCTTTGGAGCATTGGGATTCTGGCCATCATAAGGAGTTTGTTTGGCCTCCCTTCCTCTAGTCGTAAGAGTAGGACAATTTCTCACTTGATGATCACTTTTGCCACACCCATAGCACCCAGTAGTACCGGCTAGGCACTTCCCATGATGTCTCTTCCCACAAGTGGCACAAAGAGGTTTAGAAAATTGAGATCCACCACCTTTCGCCTCATTAGCCTTAGAAGTACTTGAAGAATATGGGTTAAGATATCTCTTCTTGAACCTAGGTTGACCTTGCTCATCGGATCTACCCCTCATCAAATCCCTATTCACCCTCTTAAGTTTGGACTCCTCAATAGATTGAGCATACACACAAGTCTAGAAATATTCATATCATCATGGAACATCGTCGTACGACACTCTTCCTTAACTAGGTCGGATACATCGGTAACAAACCTCATCTCATCTCTAGGGTTAGACACCAAGGATGGAGCATACATAGACAATAGGGTAAACTTCAAGGAATACTCCTCCACACTCATGTTACTTTGCTTAAGGTTTATAAACTCCTCAACCTTACACTCCCTCTTCTCACGGGGAAAGTACTTACCAAGGAAAGTTCCCTTAAACTCCTCCCATTCTATAGGACCCGCTTCAACTGGCCTATTGGCTTTCCATTGAGTGAACCACACTTGGGCCACATCTTTCAATTGGTATAGATTGATGTCTTACAAGCCATGTCTAGTAGATTCTTGTTCATCGGTGTGAGTCGCGACACATCTATGAGCAAGATGCTATAGGACGTTAGAAAGTTACACTTCTTTCATTATTCTTGAAACTTTCCGTAGGTCACCCCATTTTGGGCAACCTCATGGTTTCCTTGGGGTCTTGGGTCTAGACTTAGGGTCCTCCTCAAGGACCCTTAGGGTGGTCCTTGGGGAGTCGTACCTTGATGTTTAACCCCTAAACACCTCAACAATGCCTCGGGACAATATTAACCAACTTTAAAACTCAAGACAAACACAAACGCACACACATTAGGCTCTAGTTTCACTAGTTCATTTTTAGGGACATTACAACGGTGTTGATTTTGCAGGTTGGAAAGTTGAAAGTTTTGAAAAAGGGGTAATAAGCGAGCTAAAAGTCTTATCGGTGACAAGCTGAACATGTTGGCGTGCCCGATTTGGACCGCCGTTTGAACCACCCGGCTTGATGGGGTTTCTGTAAAACTCAGCGGGCTGAAAGCTCAGTTTGCGATTCGCTGAACAGGTCGGCGAACTCGACTTGGACAGATATTTGAACCCTAAATTGCGGGGAAGTTCTATAAAATTTGGCGAGCTGAAGTACCACTTGACGCATCACTGAGTGGGTCAGTGAACACGACTTACTTAGCCAACTGGTGCGCGAACTGAAGAGTTTTTAGGAGGCCAACCATTTATATTCAAAATTCTCTTCATTTTCTTACTTTTCAACTTCCGCGCTCTCACATCCAATATTATACTTTTCGCTATTCATATTTTTGTTCTCATTTTGCTTGGGATGTTTTTCTCGGGGATTACTTTATTTCCTAGCATTACAAATTTCGACATACAAAGTTGGTTGTCCGAACCCCCTTTTTAAAAATAGTTTGTTGAAATCAAATGCAAGTGCTTTTTGTGATGTATCTTTGTGCTTAATTATTGTTGTGTTGATCGTGTGGTACTTCGTTTGTCTTTTCTGAAGTGAAATCATAATTAATTGGTCATAAATGATTAATTCCTGTGTTTTTAATTGATAAAATTATTGGGTTTGCCTTGATTATGTTGTAGGTATAGCGGGGTGAAGTTTGAATATCCCCAGATTGTGCTAGTTGTCAAATTTTGCCAGATGATAGAGCAGTCAATACCATTCTTAAGGGAAAAAGACGTCAATTGGCCAGTTTCGGCCAAATTGAGGGAAGTCTGACTACTTGAGGGCATGGATCTTTTTAGTCTTGCTTTAATTTCATAATGTGAGTGTTTAATTTTGTTTTGGTTGGCTGCGGGCTTGATTTCGAAGAACGGAGAAAAAATCTGGCACATTGGGCTATTTGTTAGCTGGGTCGAGCTCGTCGAGTGGTTCAGCGGTTTACCAAATATCCCCTAGATTACCCATTTATTCTCTAAATTGTGAGTTTGGGGTCTGTAACTTTCGGTGATACGCTTCGGCTTGCCGAAAGTACTTTCTGATTGCCCTTCTGTGCCCCAAAAATTTTAAATTGTTCTGTAGCTTTCGGCGAGCTACTTTTAGTTCGCCAAAAGGTGTAGGCGATCCGCCGAATGGCCATAGACATCACTGGCCAGCTTTGATTTTTGAGACGTTATGTTTTGAAACTTTCGGCGAGCCCAACCTAGTTCGGCGATTCATCCTGTAACTTTGTTTATGAAAATTTTCTTGACTTTTTCTACATTGTTTTGCAGGAATGGCTAGACCAAAAGTTTCAAGAAGAGACATATTGCCCCAAAAGAGGGCACATGGGGATTGAAATCATTGAGGAAGCAGCTGCTTCCCAGGCAAAGGCTACGAAACTTCCTACGAAAGGAGGTAAAGGCAAGGGCAAGGCGCCCGTAGAAGTGACACCTGCGGAGGAAAGCTCTAATAGTAAGGGGGTGTACTCCACTCACCTCACTACCTCCGACAAAGAGAGTTAGTCAAATGAGGGTTCTCCGGCTTCTATTTTCGAGCTGGAAGCTGGCCATTTGTTACAGGCCAAGAGAGCGGAGCTACGCTCCAAATCGATGAATGATCCGTCTAGGATCCCAACACCTTCTCCTCCACCCACAGTTCCAGATCCTCCTCCAGCACAAACAGTGGTCCTGGCACCACTAGTTCAGGGTCCTTATCCCTGGTCACTCAATTGACTAAAGGCCAAGGGTTCGAGGATCATTTTAGAGGAAAAGAGATTGTCTACTAACTGTGTGTTGGACAACCATCCAGATGTATGGAACAATCTTAAGTTCCACAAGTTTGAGATATTTACAAAACTCCAAGTCCCCTAGATTCCTACTTGGGTCCAAGAATTTTATTCGACCTATAGAGAATTAGTGTTAAAGGGGAAGAAGAAGGCAAGTGCTTTCAAACCGTTGGATTTTATAGTGGTTCGAGGCAAGAAAGTTAAATGCCTCTGCTCAGATATAAATGTTGTCCTGGGGTGCTCATTGAACATTATGCACGATTACATCAGTTTAGTCCTGAAGAAGACCTTAGAGAACCTAAAGAGTTGCCTGACGCTGCTTATCTCCGATGTCACCTGGAGGTGGATTGAGGCAGGTGCACCCATAGAGAAGAATGACTTGAATGTTGCAGCCATATACTGGTTCAGGTTCACCAGTAGCACCATTATACCATCCTAGAATGAGTTTGTCCTCCGACACTGATGTGAGGCTAAAAATACATATTTTTTAAGCATTATTTCCTCATATTTATTATTTATATTTGTCCTTTTTGAGCATGAATATTATGAATTGTGTTAAATGGTATATTTTATTTGTAGGATTAAATTGGTGGAAAAATGAAGAAGTTTGGAGCTAAAACGAATTAAAGATGGAAGGTTGAAGAAGGAAATCAAGCAGACAGCTTAATGGATTAAATTTATTAAAATAATATATTTCTATATATGGTGCAAAGACGAACGCCAATTCAATTTGAATTAGGCTTATGACTGCCACGTGTCAGCAGCGAAGGCCATCTAATTATTTGGAAGGGGGCAGCAACAAAATATTTCAGAAACAACAAATAAGTTACGGAAATCAATTCCTTCCGGGTTTTGATTTCCTAATTTGTTTGGACTCAATTATTTTAATTAGGGTTTCCTACATCTATAAATAGCGCATAGAAATAATTATTTGGGGAAGCCAAGAACCAAGATACAAGACACAATATAAATTTTCTTTTTATTTTAATAAAAAGAAAATTTTGATTAAATTTTTTTATAATAGATATTTAAAATAGTTTCTCTCTATAAAATAATCCTAATATTAAAAGTACTTCGATACTTGTCCTTTTTTGTGATTTGACTGTTAAAAGCACTTTTTAAAAAAATATTAACGAAACACAATTTGCTTATGAAAAACACTTTTCAAATGAATTAGCCAAACACAAATTAATTTCCTGAAAAGCTATTTGTAAAAAGTGCTTCTAAATATATGCAGTGTTTAGAGTAACAAAAACAATAATAAGTTGAAATTTTTCACTTTTTTGAACACCTTAAAGTAATTTAAGAAATTGAAAGAGTTAAACATACAATCTTGAAATCAATTATTGAATATTCAAGAATAGAGGAGGAGTAGCCATATGTAGTGTGATTCAATTTTTATTTTAAAAAAAACAAAGGAAACATCTTTTAGATAGAAAAACAGGGCCACTCAATTAAGGGCTTAAAATCCTCTCAAATCAAAAAAAAATTACTAAAGAATTTGGAAAATAAGCTAGTATGAAGTAAGACATTATCAGATTAGATAACTAATCCAAAATCCATGGATAATGAATCAGCATCCTTAGAAATGTGGAATAGAGATACAAGTGTAGGAATGTGTTCACATTCAATTCCATAACTAGAAAGTAATATAAATAAGAAAACTTTGACTAATGTTCTTAATTTTAAGGAAGAAGCTCAAGAAAGCATCCATGATTTGTGGCTAAATTTTATGCTGCAAGGCATTTGACCATGTTTTTAATTATAAAAATTGAAAAATGTAAATTATATTTTTAAAGTAAAATATAATATTTTAAAATTGGTGTTGTCTTTAACCATAAATACATATTGGAGTTGTTT
>JAJOOH010030905.1:0-14473 GCA_029582605.1 Solanum gracilifrons
ACCTCCGGATGTCGCTTTTAAAAGTAATTAGATGAAATAAAAATATCGACCTCCGGATGTCGCTTTAATTAATAGTAATTAGATGAAATAAAAATACCAACCTCATGAGGTCGGTATTTTAATTACATACTACCGACATTCGGAAGTCGGTATTATAAAATATCTAATTGAGAAAACATTCCAACCTCAGGAGGTCGGAATTTTTAATGAATTACAATAAAAACCGACCTCTTGATGTTGGTATTATTTTCTCAATTAAATATATAAAATACCAACCTCATGAGGTCGGTATTTTTATTGTAATTCATTTTTTTCCGGGAAAAATTCCGACCTCCGGAGGTCGGAATTTGGTTTTCCCGCTTTATTTTGCATAAAAACCGACTACTTGTAAATACCGACCTCCGGAGGTCGGAAATTACCGACCTCCATTTAAGGTCGGAAATTTTTAGGTCGGTATTCACTGTTTTTTTAGTAGTGACTCTTTGTAAGTGTTGCTGATTCCTAAAGCCTGTAGCAACCTTTGATTGAGTTATTCCTAAGTACTTATAATGTTATTAGGTAAAGGTTGGTAGGGAAATAAAGTGGAATCAGAGCAAAAATGGCCATTACTTTTCCAAGCAAAATTGCATAAAGGGACACTCTTTTTCCCAGATAACCAAAACTGACAAGTCGGTTGACTTTGAGCGACTTACCCAAATAGTATATGAGCCAATCATCTTCACAGGTCAGTATCAAACAAATTAAACGAGGAGTTATGCTCCATTTTGAATAATCAATTAATTATCACATGTTCAGATAACTAGAGTGACATAAAGAGATCAAAGCCATCAAGAAGTGGTACTATATATATTCATCAAAAATGATAGAACTCCAATACATGCATTGCCACTTCAACCAAATTATTCAATCAAAAACATAAAAGTAGCTAGTGCTCTTCAGGACTAGAGAACTGAGAGCACATATTACATAAAATTTACTGGACTTTAGAGCAGTCAATGTCGGGGCTAATCTTGTAAGGAACAGTGACACCACATTTGCTAAGAAGTGTAGCAGCCTTGCTAGTATCAATACTGTTGCCAAGACTTGCTGCCCCTGATTTCAGGCATGAACATACCCCCTGTCGGTCCGTAGTGGTGCTGGCTGCTGTGTAGAGGGACTGAATCCCGCTGCAGCAGCCAGCTGGGGCCGCTGACTTGTTGCTACCTCCCATGAGGTAGCTGAGGCAGGGCATTAACTTAGAGTACACTGTGTTGCATGAGATTGCAGCTTCTGCTTGGGGTGAAATGATCACTATGCATAGGAGGAAACAAAATGCTGAAATTTTTTGCATTTGGGAGAAAGCCATTTGTATTTTGATAATTAAATGATGATTTTTTCTACATTGGATTGGATTTGGGATGCTTGAGCAATGTTCTAAAGGGTGATTATATAGACAATGTTTTAGTGGAGTAGGTGAGTCCATTTTGTATTTGTGAAGTGGGAAAACTATATGTTTTAGTAATCAAAAATTAAAAATTACTTGACATTCTCAACTATGTATTGGTAAAATTGACAGTCTGCTAATTAATTTCACTTCTTTTTTTAGTAGTTTATCACCATTTTTTTCTTCCTTTGAGACTGCGCAAATGCGATAACTTCTTTACAAAATGTATTTTGAATTAAATACTTCTACAAATTGTTATACTTACACAAGCACTTCATTTTAAGTTTGATACGGTTTGAGTTTCCACAAGTATTCAATTTCGTACTCAGGACTCAAACACAAAATTCCTAATTAAATCTTGGGCTTGAGTTGTGTAAAGGATTGAGTAGCTGAAATACATCATGATGGTGCCTCACTTACTAGGCATCCATTATTTACAATATCACTCCACTAATTTAGTGGACTGTATTGAGGTGTCACTCATATATTTACCCAAATCAATTGTGCAATTTAGGAAAAAGGATTGAATTGATTTATGGAGCTTCAACCAAAGCTTATAGCACCACTTGGCATTTTTGAGTTGAATAGAAGGTGGTGCATAATTCTTGTTGGAGATCTAATGAGAGAGGTAGGTAAACCAATATTTATATTGGTTTGATGAACTTTAAGCTTCATTTTTTTTATTAAAATCCGATTAAATTGGATATACACCGCATAAGATCTATTTGGGAAAAACACTTTCTATCAAGGATTTTTTTCATATTCAGGACTCAAAACTGAGACCTCTCATTAAGGGTGGCATAGGTGATCTTGAACTCGACTCGTCAATGTCCGTGACCCCTTTAATATAGCACTGCAACAAATAAAGAATTTTACGTCAATGTTCGTGACCACATAATCACATTTCAAGTAAAGGGATACGTACCGCGAGACTCGAGCATAGTTAAGCATATCAGGATCAATCATACACAGAATGCTTTCAACCAGACTCCTCTTTAATAGTTCCCATGCTTCTGCAACTACCTATCTGCTCCCAGCATCTGTAGATTGCTCTTTACTACTCAAAGCTTTATTAACAGTTCAAGCTTCTGAGCATCCTGAAAAAAAAAAAAGGAACCTTCTTCCCTGGATAGTAGAAAGCTTTCTGAGCTATTGTTGGAAGGATCCAAGGGACTAATCTCTAAATCAAATATGCTCTGTCAACAAAGCTTATTTAACTTATGGTTTAAAGAGTTACCTCCCATCATGACAAGAAGAAATTCAGAACAATCGTGATCTTAATGTTTCTAGTCTCATATATTAATTAGTGGATCTTACAATAGATGCATTCATCATACCAAGCACAATAAATAAAATAAGTGAAGGAAAACTGTTGTTCACGTTGCAATTTTTTGCCAAAAGACATCACTTGGCCAGTTAATGATGTGCGACTTCCATAGTCTTAATAGATTTTGATACATAGCATTGCAAGAGTTACAAGTTGGATGTTCAATTAATATAGTAGCTAAGAGTATGTTGGTTCTGCAATTGGGATCAGAAGTCTTAAGTAATCTTCAAAGTACATAAAGTAAAGTTGTGAAGCAGAATCATCAGTTGCTTATTTTCATATTCTTTCAACATATAAACAAATTTAACAGAAAACAAGAACTAATGACTGCTGCTAATATAGTAATTCCTCTACCAAATGCAATGTCCAATGGCCTTCTTGTAAACTGGTTTGCGCATCATGCCACATTCTGCTTGAGACTGTTGCTTTACTCCATACTTGTTTGCCTGCTGTTTTCTCTCTATAGGAGCAGAATCCTTGATTCCTGTATCTCTCCTTGTTGATTTCTTGCTTCTACTGGACTTCTTTTTTTCAGTCTGAATCACCTTTGACTTCTTCTGTTTCCTGCATTTACTCTCAAAAGCATTGGCATCACTTTCACCCAATTCATTATCTAAATAGTCTTGTTCCCTCGATTTTCTTTTCTTTACAGAAACTTCCCTCCCGCTATGTGCTTTTACATCAATTGAAGCACCACGATTTTGAAAGTTACTTTGGATGAGAGATTGGTAGAGGGCATGTAGAGCACTTGTGGTATCGTCCTCACTAATGTCACAACAGTTCATGCCAGGAACCCAGTCCAACATAGTGCAGGCCCAACTCTGAGACAGTTGATCGGGTTTTGTACCATACGGGAGAAGCCTCCGCTTCCGACATGTAGAACATCGAATCCAATCTCCTTGTATAATGAATGGAGGAACTGGTGACTCATCCCCAGAAGTAGTCAGTTCCGGGCAGTGTGTCTTATCAGAAGCAGTGTATAAATCACTACTCTTCGGGGCAGCAGTATTATCAGAAGAACGAAACTTAATCCTAATCCTAATGGGTTTGTGAGAAGAAGAAGGGAGTTTTTGAGATATCTGTGGTTGAATTACAAGTTGATCACTCGCCAAAAACGAACCATAAACACCAAATTTTGGCCCCAAATTCTCAGCAGAAACAGCTCCTTCAAAATCTTTCATATGATCGCCCAAAACAGTTTGAATCTTAGCATCAATGTCTATATGAGAATCATCATATATTTCAACTTCGTCTTCTTCCTTTGGAATTTTCAGATCACTATAACTGTAAACTAAATCATCAAATATTTCTCCTTCTTCAATTTCGTGTTCTTCCGCCATCGTATTTTCCTACTCCTATGCTCACAGTTTCTAAATTTCTTTGCAAAGTTAACAAAAAAATCTAATCTAAATAGGAAAAATCTCCTGATTAATTTGGTAACTTATTATTTCTAAATTTCTTTGCGAAGTTAACAAAAAACTCTAATCTATATGGGAAAAACCTCCTGATTAATTTGGTAACTTATTACCGACTAACTAAATAACTAATAAAATAGACACGTTAATTTTGTAATTAAAAACTAATTTGGTAACTTATTACCGATTAACTAATAAAATAGACACAGTTTCTAAATTTCTTTGCAAAGTTAACAAAAGAAATATGATTGATTATAACCAGTGTTTTAAAAGGTGAGGACGTGAGGCGAGGCGTTTTACTTAGTATAGGGCGAGGTGTAAGCCTCGAGACGTGGGGCATAAGCCTTACGGATCTTTAAATTTTTAATTTACAATATAGTATAATAATATAATAACACAAAATTATAAAAATACATCAATAGTTTGAGATAATTATAAACATGATTAAGGAAACTCATAGATAATAAAACTTCTAACATGATTATACTAGTATAAATAATCTAATGTTTCAACTTTCTAATAATAAAATAATAATTATTTCTAAAAATATTGTTTTTATTATTATACTATACAATTTAGCCCCCTAAAAGAAAATAATCAATAAAACTTACTACTATTATAATAAAAACATCACTCTATCATGAATAAAAACTAAATTACTTTCAAATAGCTAAATAAAATGTGATAATTTTGA
Organism: Solanum gracilifrons; assembly: GCA_029582605.1. Classification (NCBI taxonomy): domain Eukaryota; kingdom Viridiplantae; phylum Streptophyta; class Magnoliopsida; order Solanales; family Solanaceae; genus Solanum; species Solanum gracilifrons. The sequence goes on from JAJOOH010030905.1 coordinate 4,860, forward strand.
GACATATGACAAAACCATGAAGACCAATGATAAGTGAAAAAGTAAAATTTCGCTATGTGTTTTTAAAAGAAATGTTACATACTAAATAATTACCTTCACAATGTTACCAAATAATAAAAATACGATACTATAACTTGTTGTTTGAGTTACTCTCAATCTTCTTATCTCTATAGATTAAAAAAATATTAAGTATCATTCATTTATTCAAGAATTATGAGGGTCAACAATGTTAACTAAAGATTTTAACACATAATTTGTGTAAGATCTATTAGGCGAACCCCGAGCATTGGGCGTTGGGCGTGCTTAGGGCGTACAATCGGGCGGACGTAAGTCTTACAGAACTAAGTCCCATAGTTGAGTCTTGGGGCGTTTTGCCAGAGTCCCGCCCTAGAGCAAGCCTCGAGGTGAGTCCCAAAAGAGTCTTTTAAAACACTGATTATAACTAATTAGGATTAGTAGTTCTAAGCCGAATCAATATAGGAAAACCCTCCTGATTAATTTGGTAACTTATTACCGACTAACCAAATTACTAATAAAATAGATACGTTAATTTTGTAATTAAAAATTAAAAATTAATTTGGTAACTTTTTACTGACTAACTAATAAAATAGACAGTTTCTAAATTTCTTTGCAAAGTTAACAAAAAAGTCCGTTTGATTATAACCAATTAGGATTAGTAGTCCTAAGCCGAATCAAGATAGGAAAAACCTCTTGATTAATTTGGTAACTTATTACCGACTAACCAAATAACTAATAAAGTAGACACGTTAATTTTGTAATTAAAAATTAATTTGGTAACTTATTACCAACTAACTAAATAACTAATTCATTGGGCATCATATTAAAATAAAATAGACACGTTAATTTTGTAATTAAAAATTAAAAATTAATGTTGCAATTCCCTTTCTCTAACAAAATTTTCAATATATATTACAAAAAAAATTAAAATCCATATAAATTACAAAAAATTTAAACAAATGTAAATCTAATTAAAAATTTGAAATATAAAAAAATGCAAACTGAAATTCAAAATTCTACATTCTAACTTCAAAATTAACTAGAGAATTTTTTTGTATTGATATTGGATTTTTAACGTATAATTCAAATATGCGAATGAGATGAGACTTCATTCTAAAATATCTATCTTCATGACTTGGTAAAATAAATAAATACTATTTATTAAAATATTTTGGTTCCCTAGCATATTTGTTACTTAACAAAATATTGATTTATCCAAAAAAAATATATATATTATTAATTAGAGAATTGATTTTAAATGTAAAATTTAGTCAATTATGATTTTGTTAACTTATATCAATCTTTTCTTTATGGCGAAATGGTCTGGTGAACCCTTATACTTGTATCAGTTTGTATTATGAACCCTTCTACTTACACATTTGTCATCTGGACCCTTAAACTCAATTAAAATGAGATTTTTAAACCCCTCCAACCATGTGTGTAGCTCACTCTCCTTTATATAATTGACATGTCATATCCACGCCAGATATATTAATGCCATATCATAATTATTTCATAACTATTTTTAAAAATTATTAACCAAAATTATTTAATAAAATGTAAAATAATATTTTAATTTATTATTGGCATTTCTAATTCTCCCTATTTCACGACCAAAAGAAAGCCATCGCCGGCGTCGTCGCCAGTTTTGCTGGCGAAATCACATATACTTTCTCCCTCACCCGTCTTCATCTCCACCGCACACCATCACTATTTTTCTTTCCTCCTCCAACCTCCACAGTAACAACAACCTAAGCCACCGCACAATCAGATCTGGCCAAACTTTTCGTAATCCAACGCCGACTACTATTTTCACACCCCAAATTGCTTACAAATACAATTTCACACCAACCTCTGCCATGAAACTAGTCAAAATCTACCCATTATAGTTTCTCCCCTTCCCATTGTTTCATGGCCCAAACCGTCGCCGTCGTCGCCATTGTTGCCGGCGAAACCACTCATATTCCTTCATTTACCTGCCTTCAACTCCGCCACATGTCACGACTATTTTCCTTTCTTTCTCCAACCTCACAAAACCAACAACCTAAGCCACCACACTAGATCTAACCGAACACCATCACCATTTGCGCCTTCATCTCCGCCGCACACAATCACCATTTTTGCCGCCATGGTTAGATCCTCTCACCCTCACCCACCTCGTTTTCCTCTCCGTTGACCAGCCGCGCCTCTTTCTCACTCCACTGTGTATCAATGGTGTCCGGCGATTGCACCACTAGCGTCGCTCTCTCCCTCTGTTGGTGAATTAGTTGACTCAAGGAGGTGCCCAAGATAATCTAAATAAATGAAAATTGATTGTGGAAAAAAAGAAAAAAGGGTTGGGCAGGGGATGAATATGATTGAAAAAGAGGTGTAATGGGTGAAGAAGAAGGAGTTTTTTAATTAATGGTTTAAAAAATATTTTTTTTTAATAATTTTTAATATATTTTTAAGTAAAAATGCTCCTCACTCGCCTTAATAGGCGTGTAGTTACACACTTTTGCCAACTCAGACATCCTAATGCCACATAAGCCTGGTCAATGATCAGAGGGGTTTGTTAAATTCTGTTTTATTGAGTTTAAGGGTCCAGATGACAAATGTGTAAGTAGAATGATTCAGAATACAAACTGATACAAGTGTAAGGATCCACCAGACCATTTCGTCTTTCTTTATTAAACTAACTATTTATCCATCAGAATTTTTCAACTTATGGTACAAAAAAAATTAAAGGTGTAACTTTATTTTGTATTAATACGTTGAATTCCTTTTTCTTCTTCTTTCTTAAATTGTATAATTGAAAAAAAAAATAACTTATACAACTTACACAAATGTAATTATTTCTTTTCATATTATTATTATTATTATTATTAATATTTATTATTATTATTATTATTATTTATTGTTATTATTCTTATTATTATCTTTTGTTGGACTGTATTATTGTTACTATTATCGAGCTATTTGATTTTGCGGCCATTACATTTTTTTTCCTTCTAATTTTTATGTTATATTTCCAAACAAAAAAAATAAAATACTTCCACATGTCTGTTGACTGTTAGTATCCCTTTCAAGATCTCTTTTCGTTTAGTAGGCACTTGGTTATCTTTTAAATTTTTATTCTTTTTTTTAGATTTATGAAGTTGAATTTAAATATTAGATGTAGTTATATTTGTTTATACTTCTGGTTAGAGTTGTTAAAAAGGGTCGGTCCAGTCCTATTCGGTGCAAGCCTTGCGGGGCCTAGAAATTAGATGGGCTAGGGCATGTCAATCCGAAGGGCCTGAAAATGCTCAATCCAATCCAACTCTAAAAGCGTCGAGGGCTATGGTGGACTAGCTCTTTTTTTTTCTTTTTAAACTTAAATTCTATAACATCAAAATATGAGAAAATTTTCAAATCAAATATGACAAACAATGATGTTGTTTCAATAACACTAGCAAAAAAATCTAGTGTGATTAGCATGCATCAAGGATACTAGATATGTGAGATACATATATCTAGTGTGATGTATCTCAGATACGCGATAGAGACAAGAGAGTGACGAGTGGGATGGGAGGGAGGCGAGGGCGCGAAATTTGTCTATATATTCTAGATACATGTGAATCCGCTTGGATAGAGTGTATCCAGAACAAATTCACCTAATTTTGAGTTTATGTATCCCAGGATACATGTATTTGGATATACCAAAATCTGATAAGATTCGTAATATTACGACGTAACGTGCATTTAAGTAATTAGCTTATATTGAGATTGTTGTAAGTTACCCTTAAATAAATAATTCTGACTCATGGGCCGACCCGGCCCGACCCCGATCAAACCTCAAGGGCCAAGGACTTATATGGATCAGGCTTATAAGTGTTAGTTTTAAATGAGCTTGAAAAATCCATCCCAACTTTACCCCAATAACGAATTGGGTTGGCCGGCCCCATGGACTGTCCATTTTGACGGCTCTACTTCTGGTAAAGATATTTGAAATAGTATTTATGTTTCGAATGTATGTATACTGATATACATATTCAAAAACAAAAAATAACTTGAAAAAATTGTTATAAGTGGCATATTTTTATAAATTTAAAAGGAAAATTTTGAGAAATTGCTCATTTATACGATTCATTAAAAGTTTGTTTATCTTTGACATTATTATCTGAAAAAAGATGCTTATTCATGTCATTTTATTAATTGGAATGATATAGATAAATCAATTTTTTAACGGATGATATTAATCAGCTTTTCGCAAAGTTCGACTGTATATTTGAGCCTTTTTCCTTTTAAGAAAATGATTTAATTAATGATGTTACTGAATCATAATTGATCACATGTAAAAAAATGTGTAACTTACGTAAATATACTATATTAAAAAAATATTTACCATTTATAGCAATAACATTTTTTTTCACTTGATTACTTTTAATACATTTATAATACACTTTTAATACATATTACAAAGAACAATTTATTATTCACATATAATATAAGTTTCATTGATGAATAATACATTTATCACACATTTTAATACACTTGTAATACAATGTGTCAATTTCTTACCAAACAAACATAATATATTTAAAAAAAAACAGTTATAATACATATATATTGCATATATCACTTTTAATACATATTACAGATTCAACATAATATTGCTATAAATGGTAATAAATAAAAAGTATCGCTAAAATTCGTAATTATTTATTAAAAAACACTCATACAAGTAATTTTTCCAAAAATTAATTTGCAAAATCGGAATAGTTTTTAGTTAACAAATAATGGCATGGGTGAACATTTTTTCAAACGGAAATGACATAAATGAGCCAAACTTTTAACGAATGACATGGATGAACCTTTTATCAAAGTTTAATGACATGTTTTGAGCATTTCCCAAATTTAGGGCCCGTTTGGTCATGAGATATGAAATCATGAGACGAAATCACGAGATGTAGTTGAAGTTTTGTTTGGACATGCAATTTGGACTTTTTATGTTGTATGTTTTCTCATAAACATAAAAAAAACCATAAATTGTAAAACTATTAAAATTGTCCTAATTTTATACAATCTTACCAAATAAGCAAAAGTTTATAAATTTGTATAATACACTATCACAAAACTATTCTAAAAAAATACAACATTTATTAATCAAACTTCAATTCAATAAAAAAAATTGAACAAAAGTTGTAGTGTACTAGTCTTTAATATAATCTCCCTACATAGTACAAATTATCTTCTCATGTTGACCTTGCATTTCTCGATCATATGATTGAGAATACAAAGCAACATTGTTACTTTGAGCCATTTGTTGGTCAATTTGGTTGTTAAATAAATTTGACCAAAAAAAATGAATTAGGTGAATATAAATGGTAAGAGAAATTAATTTGAAGTAATAATAAATTCTATGTTAATCGTTGTATGAGATATAAATGGTTCAAAAAAGTAATGATATGAATTATAAATTATATTTATATATGAAATAAATTGTTAGTAGATATAAATGTATGAATGTTTTTACAAAATATAAACTTATGGATCAATTCTTGTATTTGAAAAATCTCAAATCATGATTTGAAATTCCCTAATCATGGTTTTTGGAGAATTTGTGATTTTAAATCAGTGAAATCATATGTCCAAACACTGATTTCACCTCATGATCTCATATCGCAATATAAAATCGCATATCTATACGCCTACTTAAAATATAAATTTGAGATTTTTATGATTATTTTCAAATAAAGCGAAAAAATATTTTTGAAAAAAATAAAATGAATAATTTTAATTTGTTGTGTGTGTGTCCTTCCTTGCTCTTCTCACGTGTTATCAACAACACAATATTGTCTTCTCTTCAACCCCCTTCTCTCCCTCTCTCTCTCCCAAAGTGAAGAAATCTCAAGATCGACAAAGGAAACCAAGCAAAATCAGATTTCACAATGTCAGCAGCTTCGACAATGGCGGTTATGGGAGCATCAAGTTCGTGGTCCAGAGCTATGATACAGATCTCACCTTACACTTTCTCTGCTGTTGGAATTGCCATTGCTATTGGTGTCTCTGTTCTTGGTGCCGCTTGGTAGTCATATTTGTGTGAAAAGATTAATTTTTTATGTTCTTTTTCTTAAAGGGTACTCAAATCTGATTACAAGTTTTTGACTTTGTTATGGTATAGGGGGATTTACATTACTGGAAGTAGTCTGATTGGTGCTGCAATAAAAGCTCCTCGCATCACCTCCAAGAATCTCATTAGGTAATTTCAGAATATTACACATTTCCCCCATTTTTTCCCTGTGATTATCCTTGTGAATCCTGAAATGTTGCATTTGATTTACTCTCTCCGTTTCAATTTGTTTGTGTGGTTTTGACTCTGGCGTAGAGTTTAAGAAAATAAAGAATACTTTTAAATCTTGTGGTCTTATTTTAAAAATAGGTAGAATGTATCAAAATGCTCTTTAAACTTGTAGTCTTAAACGTGCCTGGTAGAAAGTTAGAATTAAAGAGTTTAAAAAAAAAGAGATTCTTTTTGGAACAACTAAAGGTAAGACAAACAAATTGAAACATAGGGAGTATAAAGATTATCCTTGTGAATCTTGAAATGTTGTGTTCGACTTAGTAGAGCTTTTTGCAGTTTTAGGCTTGTTCTTTAAGGAAATACTCGCTTGATATTAACATGGATAGACACAGGAATTCACTAAATGGGGTCAATAAAAGATAGTGAAATTGTGCTAGACCTCTTACAAATCTAGTAACCATTGCTCTGGAGACATTCCTTGTGTAAAGGGATTTAGTAAGATGTGCATATAATCATATAAATAGTTTTATTTCTTGGAATGTAATTACCCATATATAAACAGTGAAATTCTTTTGGAAGAAGGGTTTAGCTTAACCCCGCCTACATAGGTCTGCCCTGTTGATATATAGTTCAGCCCTCTGCGAGTTGTCTCTTGTATTCCATATTTATCTTCAGATGAAGAATGCCTTAATTGTTGGTGTCTTAGAAGCTCAAAATGATTCTGTTAAGGTACCATATGCAGCAGATTGAAATCAAACGCTCTCGATAGGGTAAAATGCATTAACCAGTTTATATAAATAACACAGTAGGAACCAACTGTATACGCCAATTTTAAGCTATATGAATATCTATACAAACTAATTATCTAGGAAACAGATTACAGATTTTAATTTAATCATACCTTATTCTCACTAAACGTATCAGGTATTCTTGAAATGCACAAGCCTCTCTCTCTCTATATATATATATATGTATGTTCAGTATATGTACTTGTATGTTTGATGATTTGTCATTGTGATCCAAGTTTTAATAACATTAGCATGACAAAGAATCCATTATGCACCCATTTTTCTTATGAAGGGAAAATATTTATTGTAAAACAAGCCCTGGGTAATAAACTAAAAAACAACCAAGTCTTGGGTAGCAATCATGTACATAGGAATTATGCACCTTGTGAGACAAGTCTTGGGCAATAAACAAGCACCCAAAGATGCTACCAGTAGTATATGACCTGACTAAACAACAAGATCCTCCAACATTTGTATCCTATTTCCCTAGCAAAGTTATGAGTTACCAAATATCATAACTACTAAGCTCTTAAGACTCAATAAACATATAGTTACCTAGTCAAGTTCCAAATTTCACTACTTGTTCTATGAATCTGAATAAAACTTCTAGTATATTACTTATATAAAAGTTGTATTCAGATTTCATAACAATAAAAATATTATTCATATTCGTTGGAGTGTTATATAGTGTCTTTACATGTACCAGATTCGTACTCTTTGTTTATCCTGTCAGATTTTACACATGTACACTGGTTAAAGAGCACCCTAAGGACTGCTGATCTCCAGCTAACTACTTTAGTTGTAGATTTAGCACCACCCCGTCTCTCCATAACCCAAATTTCCTATGTGCTTGCCTAGTTATTGGCCATTTTAGTCTTCTTTTCCTGGTTTACTAAAGTTACATTTCCCATCTTTCACTTCACTCTGTCCCGAAGTTGTTCCCTCCACTCTCTATCCAGAAAAAGAGAAAAGGAAAAGAATCACGTGTTTTTTCTTTGATAAGGTAAATAGTTCTAATAATTTGGGAAAATTCCCGTACACAAGTAGTATACCCATAAAATCTTGTGTTCTCTAGTGCGAATATGAGTTCATTGTTCTCTTTTCCAGAAATTCCAACCACCCTACTGTTCTGTTAAATTTTATGATACCCTTGTAACAAAACATCAAAAAAACACGAGGACTATGCGTAAGTGTCATTATATGCAAGTATCTTCACATACCTCCACGAGATTAGCATACCTTCCAAAGGGATTGATATCTCTCTTTCACATGTATTTGATAAAGAGAGAAATTCAAACTCAAGCTTCTCCTTGACTTCCTCGGAAAGACGGAATCAGCTACCTGGATGTAGAGGCTCTACAGATCTCTTAGTTTGTCGTGTTATTTGAGCTGGGAATTTTTCAGGGGTTGGAACAGTATATGGTGGAATTGTAATAGTGCTGAATTACAGTGGAAGCATTTTGTTAGTGAGATTGTCATAGATTTTAATATTTGCTACGTTGATATGTTCTGTATAGGACGGATTAGAGATATGATTTAAGTTTTGTGTCAAATATGTCACTAGAATTAAGCAAGAAAAAAAATTGCAATAAGCTATTAAACAAAATTGTGATATGACTAAGAAAATTAGGAAAAATAAAACAATAGTTTTATTAGAGTAGGATAAAGATGTAAAGATGGATTTAAAAAATATAAAGAGTAATGTGTGTTAGGGTGTGGAGAGAGAGATGAGCAAAGGGTAAAACCAACCATTGATGCTTTGGGATAAATGTCATCCGATGCCCCTCACTCCATGGTATTGAATTATCATGAAGATGGAATTTGAATTCCCTTGTCACTCCCAAGTTCAAAAAGTTAATTGAATCAGTCAATCAATTAACCAACCTTAGTCTCAAGTTAGTAGGGGTCGACCATGGGAAGTTTTTTCTAGGTCCACTCTATTCAGGATTATTTCCTTTCAATACTAAATGATTTATCAGCAACACAAATTTGGACCAAAGTTTTTTTTTGAGATAAGGGTAACTACAAATTTGGACCAAAGTTCTTGGTTATAATAGTTATTTTCCAATATTCTACCTGAACTACAAATCCGACAACCCTTAGCCCTTAAGGACTAAACTATACAATAAGGTGGCAGCATAGTGTTCAACTGTGTTATGTCAATACTTACTGTCTTGGGATATCTGTGTCACATTTGTGTCATGGGCAGCAGTATTATGTTCGTGTGAGAAATATATGGGAAAAATAATATTGAATTGTGTCACTAAATTGTTACATTGAGACCCTATTTATAGACAATACATATACATTGAAATCCTTTTCTAACTAGGATTCCTATTCCTATTCTTCTTCCTATTCTAAGTAGGAATATATACATATTTCTATTCTAACACTCCCCCTCAAGCTGGTGCATACAAATCATATGTACCTAGCTTGTTACAGATGTAATTAATACGAAGACTTGTGAGGGACTTGGTGAAGATATCTGCAAGTTGATCATTTGACTTCACAAATTTCGTAACAATATCTCCTGAGAGTATCTT
>JAJOOH010030906.1:0-14485 GCA_029582605.1 Solanum gracilifrons
ATGTGCTTAACCTATTAAAAACGGTTCAAATCTCTCCCCCCCCCCCCCCTCCCCCTACCTAAATTAGTATCTATCAATTATTAAATACTAATTAATATGTCCATGCTTCACGTGATCTTAAAATATCTTATTAGAATTTATAAATATAACATTATTATGATATAAAAAAATTAAAAAACTTTTTAGCCTTCAAATTCGAATAAATTAAGTCTCAACTTTTTAATCCACTATATTATCATTAGCATCTTAGTTATATATCTTTTTTTTCATCACTTAACCGTTAAAGTTCTTCTAAAACTGTTGAAATTTTTGTATAATTTATATTAAGTGATGTTGTATTTACATTCTTTCTTAAAAAAAATCTCAACAAAAATTTATCTTTTTGTGGACATACACACATAATAAAATATTATTAAACAACATACATCTAGGTTAATTCACACATTAGTTCATGTATTTTATTTATTTAAAGAAAATACTTCTATTAGGTAATACAAACAACCAAGAACTTTTCAAAATAAATTTTACAAATCAGCCGGAAACTAAATAATTGGCAAAGTACGATACAAAAGATTAGTGGTGTATATATTGACAGTAGGAAGGATTTTTGAGTTATTTTTAATATGTTAAGGGCGTTATCGATTCAATAGGTAGAAAGAGGGATAAATTTGAACTATTTTTAATAGGTTATGGGTATTTTTTATACCATAAGTGGAAGGAGGGTATGGGGACATTTTTGAACAATTTCTAATACGTTAGGGACAAAATAGTCTTCTTATTTTATCCTTAATTTTAACTACTTATTACTTAAATTACTTCCTAATTAAGCTCATTAAGACTATTTATCAATTAATATAAATATTATGTTAATATATGTACTTTATTTATTTCTATTTTTAAGGGTTCAAAAAATCAATTATGAATAAGTAAAAATAAATAGTGAAAATACTTTCTTTCTTTTGTTTTCTTTATATACAATTTTGCTTGGTACAAGACTAAAAGATGATAATTAGCACCAGGATTAATTAAATTAAAATATGTAGATTATTAGTGTCAAGACTTTTTTTCATTATTAATATATCTGTTATGGAATACAATTTACTTTATTTTTCAAGTTTATTAATTTTACTATTTTTTACTGACAAAATATAGTTATTTTAAAGTGGCCAATATCATAAAAGTTCTATCACACGCTCATCCTCCTTTTATTTACGCTATTGCATTTATTTTAGTTGATTCAAGATGATAATTATAAATATTTAACACATATATAGTGACATTCTGAAATTGCAAAGAACTTTAAGATTGGTGTTAACATCTACTAATTATTTATTTTTTGTATAAATTTGTTTGATTGATTTTTTATTGGATTTTTATATTGCAGTCCAACTAATTCAGATTTGCTTTGGGTAGGGGGGCCTGTTGGGAGGGGGGTAGTTCTCTTTATCAAAGATTTTTCTTTATCGAGAACTCGAATCCAAGACATTTGATTAAGAAAGAAACAGACGTATTTATTACGTCACATCCTTTAATGGTGTTTGTTTAATTTTAATTTAGCACAGAATTTAAGAAAGTAGAGAAAAAAATTGAATTTTGTGATTTTAAACTAAGGATGTGTAGAATGTACCAAAATATCTTTTAATCTTGTGGTTTTAGACATGTCATGTGAAAAATTGAAATTAACTATAGAATTTAAGAAAATAGAGAACTTTTGAATCTTATGATTTTACACTTAAGATATATAGAATGTATCAAAATATCTTTTGATCATGTGAGACTTTAAACATATAATGTGAAAAATTAAAATTAAAAAAATCACTTTCTTAACCGAACTAAAAATGAAAGTAAGCTAAATAAATTAGAACAGAGAAATTGGAATTTCACCTATAAAAAGGCTATCTATAATTGATTAACAATTCAAGAACAGTTAATTCAACTAGTTACTAGCGTCACTAACAAATAGTATTCCCCTCTGTCGAAATGTTTTGATTGGGTACGAAGTTGAAGAATGAAAGGATTTTTAAAAAATATATATATTACGATGTAGAACAAAATATAGTTATTTGTATAATTATGAATAATTTTATCAACATTACATAAAATATTTGAAATTAAGTTATTATTAAATATAAAAATATTTTTCTAAATTAACTAAAGAGAAAAGACTGCAAAATAAATTGACACAAAAAAATACCATAAGAAAGAAGAGACAAAGAAAAAATAAATAAGTATTCTCTGCGTTTTATATTACTTGATTTATATTGACTTGATATAATTTTAAATTTTTATTTAAGATGTATTTAATTAAATCAACCTTATTAATACTAGTTTAAAACTCAGAATTTAAGTTTATTATTTTATATTATTGTTTAATATTAAAAAAATAGTATGAAGGAAAGATAAAGAAAATTTTCAAATTTATTGAAATAGACCAGTAAAAAAAGGAAACTTTAAAAAATAATATAGTTTGGACTTAATTAGAGATCTATAACTAAAATTTACTTAATTACGAATTATACCTACATGTTAGGAGGAGGAGAGAGACAAACGAAACTAGAGTAGAGAAGAGAGAGGTGAGAGAGGTTGAATACATGTTGTATCAGGTTGTATCATGTTGTATCACAAATTTAATTGATACAACTGATTTGTATAGGAGGAGAGAGACAAGCGAGATCGAGAGAGAGGAGAGAGGCGAGCGAGATCGAGGGAGGGAGGAAAGAGGATGAGTACATATTGTATTCATTGTATCACAAATACAACCGATACAAAATACATATATAGTTGATACAAATATAAATATAATTGTATGAATATAATTAATTTGTATTATATATGGTATATAATTATATTAACGAATAGAATTTGTATTTTATATATTTATATCGTTTATATTTTAAAAAAATTACTTTTTATATAGGATTTAATTTGTATAAAAAAATTACTTTTTATACGAATAGAATTGTACTATATTAATATAAGAAAAATTGTGTGATTTGAAAATGCGATTTTTTGTTTACTTTATGTCAGCGTGTGTTGACAATATTGCCGGATTTCTTGACTTTTGGTATCTTTTCTCACTTCACCGACATCTTTCACTTTCATCAAAAAAAAATTGTGGGAGATTCACTATTCTACTTCTTTATAATTTTTAGGTTTTATGCTTTTATAATACATCAACAGTAATAGTATATACGGTGAAATTTCATAAATAAGATTTAAGAAGAATAGAATATATGTAATATTGAGAAACTATATGCACAACAAAAACATATTAGAATTATATTGTTTATATGAATCAGGGGCGGACCCACCCTTAATAAAAGGGGTGTCAAACGACATTCCTTCGTTGGAAAATTACATTGTAAATAAAGGTCAAACTTTAGTTTAATAAATATATAGATAAGTACTGACTTTATAATAATTATATTTTTTACTACAACCATTGACCCCCCTTAATGACAATTCATATGTCGGATTCAGAAAATCTGCATGTAAGGTTTGACACGATGAAAATTTAAATACAAATCATAATAGTTACATCAGGATTAAGAATACAAGTACATTTAACAATTTAGAGAATATGTTTTTGCTAGTCTATCTCTACTCGATCTCGTTCAATACATACAAAATGACTAGCACACGAAGTTGAAACTATATTGTTTTCATAATCAAGATATTATAAGAATCAATGATTTAATTCTCTGTGTATAAGCTAAAACACTACACAAAAATCATCTATTATATAAGTAAACATACACCATAAACGAACATATGATCTATTATTTTTTTTATTAAAACTAAATAAATAATTATTCTATAATAAATATTATATTAAAAATATGGTTAATAGTATCCCAACAAATAAGATTTAAAAAGAATAAAATATATGTAAATCTTGTTATACCTCTAGAGAGATAGGAGATGTTATTTCTAAAAGATCTTCAATTAAGATGCAATGATTTTAGGTATAAAGAAGTAGATATCAATGACGAAAACAAAACAACTAATAAAAAGAGTAGTGTAAAGCCTAAAAGAAAAAAGTATGAACAACAATGAAATGACGTAGTAGCCGAAATACAGTAAACAAATGATGATAAATATCAAAATCTAGAACTATAGGAATATGACTAGTTTAATGACAAACACTTACAAGTCTAAACTCTCGTAAACAAGACAACACTTCACTGTATATTAACATTTTACCTTATTACACGGCCTTCGCACCCTCCTATCTAAGGTTATGTCCTCGCTAACATGAAGTTATGTCATGTCTTGTCTATTCACCTCTCTCCAGTGCTTTTTCGGTCTAGTTCTACTCTGCTCGTGTCTAGTTATACATCCAACATATCAAACCTCTTCATTGGTGCGTCTCAGTTTCACATGTCCAAACCATTGCAATTTCAATCCTCTTAACTTGTTTACCATGAAAACCATTCCTACCTTATCCCTGATAATCGCATTCTTAATCTTATCGCTCTTAATATGCTCACACATGTATCTAAACTTCCTCACTTTCTCAACATGCAATTATAAACATCATAATAATTATTTTTGCATAACATATCTTAATTATATATATATATATATTATATTGTACGTAATTTGTAAATGATTATAAGAGATTATATATGTTCCAATTTATTTTATCAACGTCCATTCAACACTGATACTACAATTTATGGGTGGATAATTCATATGATCATCTAATTATGATAAATAATATATTTGTATCTTGTATTAATAAAATTATTTAAATTAGACTAGTTTTCCAATAAAGTTTATTATAGTAAAAAATTAAAAGAATAATTACATAAACATCTTTCAAGATTAAATTTGTAACACTTATTTAGTTTTAAAAATATGATATTGTGCTTACGTCTTTTGATTTAATTACATAATGATTCTTAATATAATACTCCGTATTAATACAAAAAAAATTAATTGACTTATTTATTCTTTATGATATATTTTTTTATTTAATAATATTTATAAACATTTCTTCTTCTTTCTTTTTAGAAAAAAATCATCTCCGTCTCTATCTCTCATCATTTCATTTTACAAGTCTAATTAATATTTAGATTAACGACTTGTGGCGTAACAGATTAAAGATGTGTATAAATCTTGTATTGTCATAAAATAACATATACGAAAATTATTATTTGTTTCAACCTTCTTATGTAAAGTATTTGTCATGAATAGATATTAATATTTTCATTTAGATATTCTCTTATTATATAAGAGAGAGTTCCACTGAAGTTTGATGTGCCTGCTTCAATGTATTTCGGAAAATAATTTTTTTTTCTATTTTAATTTAATTACTCTATAATTTTTTTGAAATTATGAAATTCGTTTTAGCTATGACTTTTAGTTTTAAATTCCACACTTCACGCTGAAGCAGGCACGTCGTGTTTTGGAAAAAAAATTAATGTTTTTGTGTTCTACTTTAATTTAATTAGTGTATAATTATTTCTAAATTATGGAATCCATTTTAGCTATGACTTTTAGTTTTAAATTCATATTCTTTAGTTATTGCTTTATTATTTTGAATGTCGGTACTATTTGTTTATATCTTGCAACTACTTTGAGTAAAAATTCAACCATTAATGATGAAAAATAGTTTAATTATGGACATTTTAATGGACCTCTTCACATGAATTTGCACAGACAAAAAGTAATTAACAACTTAAATATCTCAAAATCATAGTAAAATTTAATCAGCTTTCTAAATTCTACCTATCATATACTCCCTCCGTCCCATTTTATATGTCATCCCTTTATATAAATAATTGGTCCATAATACTTGTCATTTCATAAAATCAATGCATAAATTACCATATTGTTCCTTTTTTACCCTTGTGAGTTATTAGCCTTGAAAATATACATTTGACCAACTTAGAAAAGCTAAGTAAATGATTCATGTTCATTGGTTAAATTAATTAATCAAAATAAATTAATTCATATTCATTGATTGAAAACTTGAGTTCCAAAAAAATAAATAAGGGTAGAAGAGTAAAGTTACATTATTTCTTAATGCAATCGCAAAGTAAAAATGTGACATATAAAATGGAACAAAGGGAGTATATTAAAATAAAAAAGTATTAAGATATTAAGTCCGTGTTAGCACGGGCACCTATGTCTAGTAAATTATAGAATTGTAGGCTAATGTTTTGCCCCACAACTGATGAGTGTCTAAATGAAATGTGATATTCACTCATTCAATACATAGATGTAGGTGATATTCAAATTTCAAAATAGCAAAAAAAAATCACTGTTAAATAATTGAATCCAGATATATTAAGACAAAAGAAAAAATCTTATATATGTTACGTGAACAACCAGAGGTGTAAATGGTTATTTTTTATTAAAAAAAAAAAAAACAACCAAGCCATAAATGACCTTTCGAACCTAATACAATCGTCAAAACTCAAATCTGAACTCGTTAACCAAAATGTTGACTTTAGTCACTTCTCAATTACAAACTTTCGATATAAAATTTAGTTTCGATAACACATCTGATCAGATGAGACTAAAGTTCATGAGCAATTATGCGTTTATCCTTGATGATGATGCTATAACATGAAAATAAGACACACATGCCATAATTGCTAGATCATGCACGATATATAATTTTGTTGCATTTGAGTTATAACTATAAATAAGGCAGAGTAGTTAATAAACTTCTTGGCAAATATTTAAATTGAAATAAAATCAACATTTTTTGTGTTTACACATAATGGTTGCCAAGCAACCATGGTTATAGTAATTACCACTCAATTTTAAACTTGATTAAAAACACATCAAATAACTTGGCTTTTAAAAACAACGCCGCCACCTAATATTTCTATGGAAAGTAAGAACTTATTGTTTGAAAATGTTTCGAAAATCAGAGCATGGATAAGGGTTCAAGTGATCTTCTAAGAAAGATTGCAAAAATCTCGAAAAATTGCAATTACAATTACTAAAAGAGTTCAAAATTTTGAGGCTAAAAGAATATAATTTATTGTAAAATGAGATTTTAAAGTCGATTTTGTATAAGTCATGTATTTAGTGCTTTAACTATTAAAGTAATTTCAACTAAAGTGAATCACCTCAATAATTTAGCTATTCTTTGCAAGCATGACCATTTCTTGAAATACTTGTACATGTTCATGTAATTTCTTAGACTTTGAATTAAATTGATTAATTCAACTTATAATGTGATTAACTTATTGAATTCTTGTTTAATAACCTTGAGAGATACAAAATCTTCATGTTATTGCCACAAGTTTTGGGCTTTGGGCTCAATTAAAATCTGAAAAATAAGTTTGTCTTTGGGCCTTAGTCAGAGGTCCAAACTGTTTCGAAACAGATTTCTTACGTAAATGTACCACTTGCAAAAATGTTTTTTTAAAAAACAAAAATAGCCGCATGTATATATAATGTATTGATATTATATAGTGTATAACATGTATATATGATGTATAACTATGTATTAGGGATGTTTATATACACTGTTTATACATTGCAAATGTTCATCTTCTTCAATGAGTTGATTTTTTTTTTCAAAATCCCAACCAAATTAAATCTACTCTAACCAGTCCCAAATTATTTATATGAGCTTTTGTCGATAAGGACTCTGATTGGGTGAAATTTGATTTTGTTGGAACATCTAAATTATTTGAATATCAATATTTGAGGTGCTCAAATACTATTTGAAGTGAATTTCAAATTGAAAATTCGAGGTCGAAGATAGTCTATTTGTGTTTCCCCCATTGTATGCCATATATATTCCCATGTATATCAATAAACATGTCCACATGTATTCATTCTTGTATATCATGAACATTTATGTTTATATACAACATCATCTATATATTTTCATCTCACATCCGTTCAATTCAACTACTAGAAATAAGAAAAAGAAAGTTGGATGCGTTCTTGAATGGATGAATTGAAGTCTCCTTGTCGACTCTTTTTTTTCTATTTGTTGTCTGTTACCCATATTAGAGTCCGACTAAATTCAGATTGACACAGAAAATAGGGGGTAAAACGTTGTAACAAAGATGACTTCATACCCAGGGATTCAAACCCACCACCTTATCGACTTTACTCAAAAACAAAAAATAATAATCCATTTTAGGTGTTTAGTTGGAATTTTCTGAATTAGCACATATTATGATTTATGAAGGTGAAATAAAAGAGAGAATATTGACCTTCCTATTGAGTCTATTTCTCCAATTAGTAGTTATCTCCAATTAGGGGGATTCAATTGCAAAAGCTACTAATTGCCCAAAATATACCAATAATTTAGGAATCGTTTGGTAGCGGGATAAGAAATAAGTTATTCCTATATTAATTTTTGTATAACTTATACGACATTTGGTAAGTAAATAAGAAATAAGTTATTCATATATAAAATTGATATGTAGTTCGGTTAACAATTTAAAAATCTGCATAACTAATATGTGCATAAGTCAGGAGGGAATCTATGTATTAATATATATAAGATAGAAGGTGGAATAACTAATAAATGTATAATTAGTACTAAATAACTAAGTCTAATATTTGTATAAAATAATACATAAATTCACTCATAACTAATTTCTACATTACTAATACATGCATGACTCTATTCGCTTCCAAATCGTTGTATATAAGTATCAATATCCCAAATTTATGAGGTCATCAAGTTGTCACGCAAATATTAATCCTCACTTGCTTCTTTAATTATAATAATTTCATCAATATTATATGCAATTAATGTTTCTTTTCACATTTGGAAATATTTAATTTCTTTACTATATTTTTATTGAGCTTTGACTGACATCATAATCGATGCAATATTCAATTTATACTTTATTTTTTCAATTTGTGTTTGAATTCTTGAAGTTGAAAACAAATGAGATATAAATATTAATTTGAATATTAAAGTACCTACCGACACAAAATCAGTACATTAATACTGATAATATGAAGGAATTATCTATTGATATTCCCAGTCAAAATGAGAATCTTTATTTGACTTTGATGGTCCAAAAACATGTTTAATCTTCTATACCGAAACTAATTAATCAGAGACAAGTATTGAAAATATCTCTAAATTCGATATAAATTATTAGTTTAATCTTTAAATTATTAACAGTCTTAAAATACTCATTTATTTAATTAACTGAGCTTAAATACATTCCTAATCTTACAACATGAGTGAAATAATATACCTTTAAATTCTCGTCAAGTTTAGAAGTGTTTTCAACACTTCTATCTGTTTTTTATTAAGAGTCTCATGCTTCTACAAGAGTTTGAGACTGTTTGCTCTGTCATGTGGTAGGTCGAGGTGTATCTAAATTTAGTTAGTCAAGTAAAATGATGTTTTTAAGGCTATCAATAGTTTAGAGATGAAATTAATAATTTACGTCTAGTTTAGAGATTTGTTTCGATACTTCTCTATTAATTAATTAATTAATTAATTAATGATAGTACTTCGAATATTTGTATATTCAAATTCTGCAAAAACATAGCAAAAAAACGGCTAAAATTGACGCGGTTAAGAAAGTGGGAAATGATGAGCCCAATAGAAACCATTGGTGTCGGCCCACTCAATACCTAATTACTTTTCCCACCTCCACTTTGTTTTTGGATAATAGAGTTTGAGATAAATCCCAATGAGAACAAAACAAATAGGACTCTTACGCCAACATGGGTTGTGGTGTAGTGGTGGAATTGCTTCACTCCTAATTGAAAGTTTCGAGTTCGAGCCCTGAATATGAATTTATTTTTGTTGGGAGCGTCATTCGACACCGAGTGAGAAACAAAAAAAAAAGAAACTCTTACACCAACGTGGGTTGTGGTGTAGTGGTGGGATTGCTTCACTCTTAATTAGAGGTTTCGAGTTCGAGCCCTCAATATGGAAAAAAATTTGTTGGGAGCGTCACTCTTGAATGGACTCTGATTCGAATTAGATCGAAGCTTCAATGTATGCTCCGAACACCGAGTGGAAAACAAAAAAAGGGGCTTAATTATCTTATTTAGAAAGAAAAGAAAACGAAAAATGAAACTAACACAAAGCATATTATTATTGGTACTAATGATATACTAAAACAATTGTTTTCCTACTAACTTTTTTTTTGTCAGAAATATAATGTTTCATGTATATGTATCTGACGGAATAAATGTATGTATCTCAAATATATAGGGTCACACTAGGTATAATTTATTCTAGATATGTTGTATTCAAGCGTGTTTCACATGTATTTGTGATACTTTGATTCTCTCATGTCTTCCACATCTTTCTCTCTATGTATTTGTATTTGGGAATGTATCTAAATTTCAAAAAATATACATATATTTGTGTATTCAGTATCAAATTTATGTATATGTTCATCCAAAATTAATTTCATCCGGTATATTTGATATTGATTTCATCCTATGCATCATTTATCAATTTCATCAGTTTATCTTATATTAATTATTTAATGTATTCGTACTTAAATACATGTATCTAGTATCAAAATTTGAACGAAAACATTCATCAGTATAACTCTACTTAGATACATATATATTAAAATATGTACCGATACACATTATAAACCAAGCGAAAAGAACACAAATAACATATGCCCTACGTATAAAATATATTGTACTATATAACGTCTCAGATTTTTTTTCCTTCATCTTTCAATCTCAAATTTCAACTAAAATCAACTTTTATCTTCATTAAATTGCCTCAAAATTGACATATAAACTTCAAAAAATATTCTCAACCGCTTGTAACAGCACCTAAGACCAAACAAATAATTAACAATTTTTCAAACCCCATTTTTGACTTCCAAATTTTTTTTTGTCGACTCAATAATTTTGATCTAAAAATAATATTTTATTTATTCAAAAATTAATATATATAAATTTTAAATTAAATAACTTAAAATGACTAAAATTCTAAATTAATCCATAATAAATTTAAAATTCTAATTTCACCTTTTTAAAACTTCTTAATTAGATCTTTTCATAGATTACTCTTCTTTCAATTTCTTCCTATTTTTAAGTTGATTGTAAAATAATCTCTCAGCTTAATGTGAATTCGTTGATCACTATCTATAGGCTCTCTAGTGCCTTTATTATACTGTTTTTTTAAAAAAAAAGCAAATTACAATAGTTACTTTTAATATGATATGATATTATCAGTTTTAAATTAAATTTTTACGATTTTTTAAGAAGATCTCACATCATTAAAAATATTTAACACCTTATAAGTAACTTTTTTTTTTATCACTAACAATATGAAACTTTATTTGAACATCAACAAAACATTATTTTCACTTTGCACGACTCAAACATTTAACTTATCAATTTATGATGAATATATTATACAACTATGGTTGCATTATTTAATTATTAATGTGAATGTGAATAGAAAAACTGGCAGGAGCATAGTCCATCCATAAGGATGATGTATGAAGCGTAACCTCCATTTACTACAAATTAAAGTAATGAAGCCATCCACCAATCAATAATTATTTTTTTATGACAAGGAAAATACAGAGTCACTATATTTTGGGTGTGCACAAGATAAAATCACTGCTTCTATGCAATAGCTCGCAAACTACACAAGAAAGGAAACCCACACTAGACAAGCTCGACCCAGAAGGCAAATCCTTTCTATATTTCGAACTTGAGACCTCCACCGTGAAAGTGTCAATTCCAAACCACTGTGCCACCCGAAGGGTCTCAACCAATCAATAATTTAGCCGTTACTTTTTTGGATAGAATAGACTTATGTCAATTTTTGACCCCTTTGTTCAACGTCACAACACAGATCTTAAGTATAGTTTTTTTCCCCTTTAATTGTGTCCAATAGAAACATAATAGTTCGAAAATGAACTTAATAGTTAGTAGTCAAGATTATTTTTTTTAACAGAAAAGGGACAAAAATATCCCTGAAGTACAGGAAAAGGTCTAAAAATACCCTTCATTCATTTTTTGGTCTAAAAATACCCTTCTATTCATCTTTTTGGTCTAAAATTACCCTTCCATTCACCTTTTTGCTCACTTATACCCTTACAACTAACAACCCTCTCTTTTTTTTTTTTTAAATACTTATTATGTGTCATTTTCTTATTGAATGAAATAAAAATTCACCTCTAATAATAATTTCCCATAATTTATCCAAATCAACAATATATCTTTTCAAGATCCAAAAATTATATTTTTTTAAATCTAGTAATTTCTATTTTCTGTAGCTTTTTTCCAAAAAAAATAATTGTTTTAGATAGTTAAAGTATTTTTAAAAATACTAGTCATGCCACAATTACAGGGACATAATATATTAATATAAATCCTAAAAAAATGTCTATCTTTTTTTTTTAAAAAAAAAGATCATTTATTTTTTTTGACTAATAATCTTGTCGTCCGCGCCATTAGTGATCAAATCTTGGACTGGAGCACCAACTGGAACAACTTTTTTTTAGGATTTATATTAATATATTATGTCCCTATAATTGTGGCATGACTATTATTTTTAAAAATATTTTAGTTATCTAAAACAATTTTTTTTTGGAAAAAAAATGGATCTTGAAAAGATATATTGTTTTGATTTGGATAAATTATGGGGAAAAATTAATAGAGGTGGATTTTTATTTCATTCAATAAGAAAATGACATATAATAAAAAAAAATTAAAAAAAGAGAGAGGGTTGTTAGTTGCAAGGGTATAAGTGAGCAAAAAGGTGGATGGAAGGGTAATTTTAGACCAAAAAGATGAGTAGAAGGATATTTTTAGACCAAAAGATGGATGAAGGGTATTTTTAAACATTTTCCTGTACTTCAGAGATATTTTTGGCCCTTTTCCCTTTTTTTAATGATATCGAGCTGAAAAAACATGCTCTTATTGAATATCTTAATTTAAGGCTAATTTTTGTTTTAGTGCTACCAAATAGGTATTTATCTCTGTCTTGCTTTATTGTAATTTAATTTGTTCAACATTTGATTTGAACAGTTCAAGAAGTATTTAGTTAATATTTCCTTCATTCCATAATAATTAAATTTTTGAGGTGTTTCACACCCTTTAAGAAAAGTAGATTAAGACATAAATTGAGCATAGTTTTCCATTTTTACCCTTATTAATTATTGTCAAATTTATTGAAGTCATCACATTGAAAATCCAAATGAAGGGTAAAATGGAAGAACACTCTAAAAGTAGTCTTGAAAACTGAACAATTAAGTTAATTTGAAAAATAGAAAATGCCTCAAAAATTCAATTAATATGGAATGAAGGGAGTAATTAATTAGAATTATGTAAATATTAATTACATAAGGTTTAATTATATAGAATTAAATTATTAATATGTTGGTTATTTTATTACTATCACATACTCCCTCTATTTCATATTAATTGAATTTATTTTTTTGAGACATTTTTTATTTTTTAAATTAACTTAATTGTTCAGTTTTCAAGACTACTTTTAGAGTGTTTTTTCCAATTGTATCCTTCATTAGTTAGTATTAGAATTAGTGATTAATTAATATTTAGTTATTTTAATCATAAATTTGACAATAATTAATAAGGGTAAAAATAGAAAACTATGTTTAATTTATGTCTTAATCTACTTTTCTTAAAGGATGTGAAATACCTCAAAAATTCAATTAATATGAAATGGAGGGAGTATCTAATAGTAGAATGCATAAACTCAAAATCTGTAACTATTTTATTATTTAATATGTGATTATAAAATGATTGTCAAAAACCTTATTTAACAATATTTAACATGCTCAGTTTTATACTAAAGTAGCTAAAAACATATTACTCTTTTACTCGATTTAAGTGTCACATTTGACGTGATATAATTATTATTTTTTACGTAAATATTAATTATTTCTTTAAAAAAAAAGTATTAAAAATTAAATATGAAATAATAAATTTGTCAAAAGTAGGAAAAAATCACAATGTGGGGCCAATTATTTTCGAAGTATTTTCAAGCCGTGCATGGTCGCCACGTGTGATGGGACAGCATAACGCGTTTCCTAGTACGAAAAGGAGAAAAAAGAATCTCGCCTACAACATATTCAAATGCAAATCCATTATAATGTTATTTTAGTATATGCTTACAAGAAAATAAAAGTATATGAAATATGTTGTAAAATTGTAGGGGTGTTCACGGTTTGGATAAAAATCGATCCAAATCAAAAAATTAAATTAAATCGATAAAATAAAACCAATTTTATTTGGGTTTGGTTTGGTTTGATTTTAGATTTTTGAAAATCGATAGTATTTGGTTTGGTTATGGTTTTATTCAAAAAAAAAACCAAAGAAATAACCGAATCGAATCGATGAATTATATACATATATTTATTAATATACATACTTAATATATTATTTTTATAAACAATTTTAAAGAACTTATACATATTTTCATTAAAATTTCTTTATAATTTACTTATTGAAAGCAAAAATGCCCAAGATGAAACATTTATCTTATTGATTTCATGTATATGAGTGTCTATGTCAATTCTTT
>JAJOOH010030907.1:0-14587 GCA_029582605.1 Solanum gracilifrons
CTCCACTTTCAACTCATGCATATTACTTTTAACGCATGAGCTCCACTTTCAACCCTGTTCATCACTTTTAACACAGGGCTCCAAATTTTAACCCATATCAATTTTAAATCATGGTAAGCAGCAGTGATACATGAAGATTGTGTGAAGAAAGAGGATCAAGATTATTATGCCAGAAAATTCAAGCCAAAAGGGGAGATTTGTTAGGGTTTTGCCCTGATTTTCTTACCATAATTTAAGATTTATTTTTCCTTAAAGAAAAAAAAAACATTACCATAAATGTTTTTACTTTTCTTGAAAGGAAAATATAATATTATTTTATATTTGGTTTATTCTCTCCTTTTAGGACTCCTTTTCTAGTAGGAAAGGTTTTAGGACTCTATAAATATAGATTTGTTTCTTCTAACACAAAAACAATAGAATCCATAATGTAGTCGTTTAGTGAGTTTTGTTTATGGGGAGATTTAATCTCTCAACAATTTTAATATATTTTCTTTATATTAGTTTTCATATAATAATATTAGTTTTTAGTATAAGTTTTTGTTATCTGATTTATCAACCATATGATTTGCAAATTATAAGCTTCCGCATGACGCCCTAATCACACCCTTCAGAACCCAACAATTCTGACTAACAGTTTATTGATCCTCTAAATTACTAAGCTCTACAGATAAATTTAATTTCTTGGTTATTTGGATTAGATGTTTTCTTTTAATGACATGTCACTGGTTAGATAAATTATATTTCAGAATTTTGCTTCCTAATGTTTTGAAACAACTGATCTAAATGCAATATTGTTAAACAATTTGTAACATTGCATAAATCCCTCTTACCTGATACATGTATTATACTGTCGGACGCTACTGGAGTTCTCTCCTGATGAATAGCTGGAAAGAGAAGACGAACTGTGATACTATCTCTAACACAACGCTGTACGAAGATAAGTTATCTTAATCCTTTTTACTTTTCTGTAGGTTGATCATAGACGGGCTTATAATTGTGAAATTATGCTTTCTAAGGTGAAGATACCACTGCACGACATGCTGGTAAGCAAAATTCATCTGCATATATTGGATATATTTTTTTGGCACAGCTTGATTGGTGTAGAAAAATTTCCCCAAGTAAAGCTTCATGAACCTTATGTTTGTATTTATCTGTGCATATTTGAATGATTAATATTTCCTTCTCCATGGCTTCAATAGGATTGGTGATGTTTGCCCAATAATTCTTTTACCATTTTAAGGTCTCAATCAACTTGGAATCGCTTCTGTATTGTTTTAAAGTTAAATACATTTAATTTAGAGAAAATGGTCAAAAATACACCAGAGGTGCCACATTTTTGTGAGTTTCCTACCTGAACTATCAGGTGTTCATTTTTCCTACATGTAGTCTTGAAATGTCACCAACTACTTATCACAGCACACCTAAACTATCAGTTGTTCCCTTTTCATACCTTAACGATGGTGATAGTACTGGTAAGAAAAGGGAACAACTGATAGTACATGTGTGTTTTGATATATAGTTGGTGATAGTTTATGTAGAAAAAGTAAACACTTAATAGTTCAGGTAGGAAACTCGCAAAAATGTGATACTTGAGGTGTGTGTTTGACCTTAACTCTTCAATTTATTTTCACTTTTGATGCTCCTTCTTAGTGATGATACTCTTCTTTTCATCATTGTTCCTAGTCTATTAATCTATGTAGCTTCTCATTGATTTCTGTTAATCCTTCTATATGTTGAACTAACCTTTACTATGTAACCTGTTGAAAATTGAATGCTGGCTCTGTTGTTGTCTTATTCGACTTTGATATTTGTGATAGACTTCAGTGCTTGCTTTGGAAGATTCAGCATTAGATATTGATCAGGTGGAGAACCTGATTAAGTTTTGCCCAACAAAAGAGGAAATCGAAGTGCTCAAGGTAAGAAATGATTCCACAAGAGAAATGTAATAAGATATATTACTCAATACATATCGGAATGTTGTTGATGAACTCATTGATCCAACGTTTCTGTTGCAGGGTTATAAAGGAGAAAAAGAGAAGTTGGGTAGATGTGAACAGGTCTGCCAATGCCATTCTGAATAACCTTATCTTGATTCTTGATATCAGTTTCTCTTTCAGGGACTTTTTCCTGTAGTTAACATAATATTTCTATGGCTCTGTAACAGTTTATGTTAGAACTGATGCAAGTCCCACGAATAGAGTCCAAGCTACGGGTTTTCTCATTTACTATTCAGTTTCAATCCCAGGTGAGAGTACAGTGCATCTGCTGCCTGCATTTAGAAGTGTGGGGTTTCATCTTGCTGAAGGTGTTTTTTTCTTTTCAATGCTTTCAGATTTCTGAGCTAAGGAACAATCTGAATATTGTGAATTCAGCAACTGATCAGGCAAATATTTTACTTCTGTTTCTTTGTCTCTCTTATTGGTTAATCTTTCACTACACTAAAATGTTTTCTTAACATTCTTGTCTATCCCATGTCGTTTCACTGTCCTAAGCAGATCAGAGGTTCATCGAAATTGAAAGGGGTTCTGCAGACAATTTTGTATTTGGGAAATGCTCTCAACCAGGGAACTGCAAGAGGTGGGTTAATAGTTGTTTCTTAGAAGCATATTGTGCTCACCATATTTTCTTTATTGTCTTTTTGCCTTCTTCTTTTGTTTGATTTATAAGTGACAATGGATGGGAAACCGGGTAGTAGAATTGCAGAATAGTACTCCCTTCTGTTCACTTTTACTTGTCAACTATAGTAAAAATAAATTCCCATTTTAGCATATCAATAGAAAGATTAAAAAAATCATTGATTTCTCAACGCGTAATGCATTTCTAGTCTTAGAAATATTTGTTGTGTGTTTGATTCATGGAATGCTATTCTTATCCATTTGGTGTTTTCTTTGAGCAATTATTGTTGTCTTGATGCTACCGGTATAGGGTCGGCTGCTGGGTTCAAGTTGGATAGCCTCCTTAAACTAACGGACACACGTTCATGGAGCAATAAGATGACTCTCATGCATTATCTTTGCAAGGTAAGGATCTTCACTTGGAAAATAGCTTGACTAGATCAGAAAAACGGGGTTATATGCTTAACGAGATCAGAATAACGGGGTTATATGCTTGACGAGATCACAATAAGATCACTCTCATGCATTTGGTGTGTAGATGTGATGTTCAATGCCAGATTTTTCATCTTGTTGATATCGCTTTTCCTCTAACACTTGATCTTAGCAAGCACAATCCTTCTTGACAATTAAGGTTTCTTTAAGGTGGCTATCCAGCATGATAATTTAAGGTCTTATCTACCTATCATAGGGAAAACAGAAAGATGAAAATACTAAAGGTTTTATCTTGACAAAATGCATGTGACGTAACTTTTCCTTGTGCTAGTGACAATCATATTTTGCAGAATAGTTCATGATTTTTTTTCTGCCAGATCCTTACGGACAAATTGCCTGAAATACTTGATTTTTCTAAAGATCTTTCCAGCTTGGAACCCGCATTGAAGGTATCTTTACTTGAACCGGCTGATGACATAGTTAATCATTAGAGACATGGATGGAAATACTGAGTCAATACCATTTTTGTTCAGATACAACTGAAATATTTGGCAGAGGAAATGCAAGCTATTACCAAAGGAATGGAGAAAGTTGTAGACGAGCTGTCCATGTCAGAAAATGATGGACTAATGTCTGAGAATTTCTGTAAGGTAATCTATCTGCTTAACTAATCCACAAATATACTGATTCTGTTACATTTCAGGCCATTTATGATCGTCTTTGTTATCTAATCACTTTCTTGTTCCAACACGCTGACAAACTCTAATATTTTCTTCTTGGAACCCCTACTACTTAGAGGAGACCAGTATTTGAGATTGTACAATAACGTTATTTTTATAACTGTTACATTACAAGCAATCAAAAAGTTTTCCTAATTAGCTACACACATTTTATCAGGATAACAAACAAAAAAATATTGAAGAACACCGGTGTTCTCATTAGTTTGTGTATCTTCTACTTGCCAGGCTCTGACGGAGTTTCTTAGCTGTGCTGAAGGTGAAGTCAGTTCCTTGGCTCAACTTTTTTCTGATGTGGTATGTCTGTCCTTTTATGGCACAGGTATTTTTGGCCTTATAGTACTTCGACGATATTGACATATTCCTTGTCTGGTGCCTTTTCTGCTGCATGTGACAGGGAAAAAATGTGGATTCGCTGATTATTTATTTTGGAGAAGACCCTGCTCGTTGTCCATTTGAACAAGGTAATATTTAATCAAAGCAACCAAGAGTTTATTACTAAAATGGTCACTGAACTACTAGAAATAGGTGATCAAAGTCGCTTTTCTTTCCTTTGTATCGAAAATTCACTATCTTTGCTATTTTACTCAAAAGGTCATTTTCCTCTTCTTCCTTGCTATACTTTTTGTTCTGTGCACTCGCTTCAGATGTTCGACAACATTCATACATCTATCTGATTCCTTTCTGGAGTTCTTTTTTTATTGTTGAAATCAATATTTACAATTATTACTATTTTCAGTCGTGTCAGTACAAAAGCTGTTAGGAATTTCATATGGATATATCTAATATCTTGTTTCATACTGATATATCCTCTAAGTTGTGGTTATTAAAATAATTCTTCTTTAGAATGAGATGATCTTCAGCTTACCTCTATTGTACTTTTTTCTCCTAGTTGTCTCGACGTTAATGAGCTTCCAAAGAATGTTCAATCAAGCCTTAGAGGAAAATCGCAAGCAGCTGGAGTTTGAGAGAAAGAAAGCAGAGAAGGAAGCCAAGGAGAAACAGAGGACAAGTGCTTCAGATCATAAGAAGACTTGAAACTTTGATCATTCAGTATAGTGTGAAATGTAATCATTGTGAGATGTGTGGTAGGCATACATCACGTGTTCGAGACATGCTGAGGAGCCAAATCTAGTATTTAAGTTCAGAAGGATAGAAGGACGGGGCAGTAATCCACCATGTTTCGGAGCTGGAGACAGCGGATTTCTCAGCTATCAGAAAGAAAAAATGTAGTCATTTATCAGCCTTGGACTTTGGTTCAACGGTAAAGGTAGTACAACGTGAGATGTGTGGTAGGTGTATGTACCTCATGAGTGTGAGTCTTGCTGGGGAGCCAAAGACTAGTATTTAAGTTGAGAAGGATAGAGGGGTGGGATGGTAATCCACAAAGTCTCCCCAAGCTGGAGACAGAGGATTTTCTTTTTAAAAAGAACAAATGTAGTCATATATCAATATATCAATATATCAATCAGCATGTGCTCCAGCAGAATAGCATCACAGACTTGTCTGCAGACATCACAAAGCTCTCAATGGACTGAAGCAAGCTCTCTGAGCTTTTTCACTCGTTCCAGAACTATATTGGAAGCTGTTGCATATCGTAGCAAAGCTTCCCAAGATTGAAGATTTGGGGAGTAAGAAATCAGTTCTTGATGGTGAGCGGTGAACTGGTAAATGATGTACGTCTCTGTTTGATTTTCTTGTGTTGTTGATCAGTGAGTGAACGGTTATCTCCTTGCATGGTCTTGGACAATGCTCACTTCATTAGGTAACTTTTTGAGGTTAAGCTAAGGCCCGAGGTTCATTTTCTTAATAGTTTCAAAGTGAAGTATCCCCATCGATCTTGGAAGGAAGGCAATTCTAATGGTGAAATGGAAAGTGGGCATTCTTTTGTTTGGAGAAGTTGGCAATGCACACTGTACAGTTCTCTAACAGGTAAGCTTTCTGCTGATGCTCCTTTTTATTTGTTTTAACTGACCATTTTTAACACATGTTTTGTTAGAATAATTGTTTCCAATGTTTTTGCAGAATGTCTAGGAAGTTAGTAAGTGGGCGGGATAACTTCCGGACAATGGTGGAGGTAGGATTTTCACTAAGAGACCCTTCTGCGGTTCTGCCCCGCTAGCTTGGCCTCAGCTTCCAAGGTTTGTGAAAAGTAAAAATTCCCTAGAGATGACATATGCTTCTATTTAAACAATTTTCTACTATATTAATTTTGTTTTTGAACTATTTGTGTTTTGTGTTTCCACTCTCGATTCAATTAATTTATTAATTATTTTTGGCCACCATGCCTTTGTATATATATTAAATATTATAGCAATCCATATTTGTCGTACGTGTCACTTATTACGTGGGACATTATTGATACATTTTTTCAGTGTCATACTACATAACAAATTCTCAAACTTGGTCTGATAATTAAATACTCCAATTTTAAGAGCGCACATTTAAAACATTCCTAGGAACATTCACATTTACTCCTACTACATAAGTGTAACGAAACGACAGTACAAGCAAGTCGTAGATAATTAAACTAGGTTTGGAGATGAGCAAAATACAAAGATATATAGCTAGGTTAGGGATCTCCAAAAAGATTATGAGTTTATGACTAAGAGAAGCAATACCCAACAAAAATTGTTGGTGGGGTGGGGGTAGTGCAGGGATGAGGGATGTGTAGGTTGGGTGATTTTTTTTAGAGCAACTTTCAAACACAAAAATCATATTTGTATGCTATAACTATAGTTTGCATAATTGTGCTCCATAGCAAACATAAATATGTATATTTCGCTATACATATACAAAGAAAACAGTTGTATAATCTCACTATACATATACAAAAGAAAGCAGTTATATAATCTACTTTGGTATACATATACAAAAGATCAATTGTATAATATGTGTTTGTATAAAGCGAGAAAGAGAGAAAGACAAAAGAAAATTGGGTAGGGAAAGATCGTATTTGTATAATCATAAGTGTATAGGACGAAAATATATTCATTTGTATTTGTATATACAATTTTCTCTCGCTTTATACAAACACAAACACAATGTATACATTTGTGTTTGTATAAAGTGAGAGAGGCGAGTGAGCGAGCGAGATCTGGAGAGGGGAGAGAGGGGAATGAAAATATATGTATATATACAATTTTCTCTCGCTTTATACAAACAAAAACGCATTTTATACATTTGTGTTTTTGTATAAAGTGAGAGAGGTGGGTGAGCGAGCGAGATCTAGGAGAGTGGCTAGTGAGATTTGGGAGAGGGGAGAGAGGGGAACGAAAATATATGTATATATACAATTTCCTCTCGCTTTATACAAACACAAACGCATTTTATACATTTGCGTTTGTATAAAAAGTGAGAGAGACGAGGGAGAGAACGAGAATGGCAAGCGAGATTCACCAGGAGAGAGGCGAAATAGCAACAGTTTGTTATGGGGTACAATTAAATCAAACTATATTTATAGCATTTAATTTGAATTAATAGTTTGCTATTATATACAATTTTCCCTTTTTTTAACTGAAAAATTGGGGGTGGTAAGAGGTGCGGGTGGGGGTGAGGCAGGGGTGGGTATGGGGTTCAAGGTAGAAAAAAATTTAAATTTCTTTTTGTATGAGAATTTAAAAAAAAAAAAAAAACAAATAATCGTAATTTAGGGATGGGGTGGTGTTAGTATTGGGGCAGTAGCAATTTAACATTGATTTAATGTTTTTTGGCTTTAGGAGATTAAAGTGGATTAGAATTATTTTATTCAAAACATATTTGATCGAATTCATATATATCCGTATAAAATATGGGTGGACTATAATCCAATCAAATTTGGCTCAATCCATTCAAATTCAATCCAATACAACCATTTGCTACCACTACATGCAAATAAAGAGTCTTAAAACGGGTTGAAATTGGAGATTAAATTGGACTCAATTAAAAATTCTTTTAAAATGTATTAAATTGAAACTAAATCAAATTATCTTGAGCTCAACCCATAAAATTTTAGACGGCTTGAGCGGGTTACCTATATTGTGCTCATTTTGACACCTCTATCCCACAATATCAGGCAGCCATTGTCGTGAAGCAAAACATCACAAGATATTTTAATAAATAGTTGGTGATAGTTCAAATGAGAAACGTAAACACCTGATAATTCATATATAAAACTCGCAAAAAGAAAAATGATGCATACTTCATTGTTTCTTTTACCATTATGTCTAC
This sequence comes from Solanum gracilifrons, assembly GCA_029582605.1. Taxonomy (NCBI): domain Eukaryota; kingdom Viridiplantae; phylum Streptophyta; class Magnoliopsida; order Solanales; family Solanaceae; genus Solanum; species Solanum gracilifrons. The sequence continues at coordinate 7,994 of JAJOOH010030907.1, forward strand.
TACAAATACAACAGTCAGTTAAGTGTAGCTTGTTCCTATATTGCTTTCTCAATTTTGGAAGAGAATTGAGGAGCTTACAATAAATATCGTCAAATTTCTCTATAACCAACTATATCTATCTAAATATTTCACTATATCGATCAAGTTTTGTATGAAATCGATTTTTCATCCATAACAACATTTTTATTTAAAAAAAATATTGAACAAATGACTCTATTATAAAAAGATATTAGTGTATCTTTTACATAAATAAGAAGGGAAATAAAGAAGGGGTCAGATATAAAAGTACTCCATTATTGATAATTAAAAACAAGAATTTGACGTTCAAACGACCAGAAGTAGTACATTAATATAAAAAAATATATCTTTTGTAGGTGAAAATTAATAATATAGTACGAAAGATTTAAATGTAAATAAAAACCTTCATCATTTTATATTCTTATAAAAAAAAATTGTAAATAGCAAGTGTCGGTGGAAGAATCCAAGGGAGCAGCTTCCTGTGACTTAATTTATAGATTGTTGGATTCACATGGCAGAAAAAGGCAAAAGATAAAAATAGTACTGATAAATTTATTATCATATAACTAAAACTTTGCGTAATTGATAAATTTATTGTCATGTGACTAAAAAAATTATGAATTTGAATTGTATCTGAAAATAAATTTTTATATAATTATTGGTGTAATATACCACAAATACAATAATTCACAAGTAAAAATAAAATGAACAAAAATTAATGAATAAATTTTAGGCTGTAAGACATAGATATATCGCTCTATATCCCGCATATAACAAAAGTTTATTGTATTGTATTTCTCTCTACTTCGTCAGGTATAAACAAAATAAAATTATGTATTTATTATTAATAATAGTTTTTAACATAATAAAAAACATAAATATCTTTAATAAATAATATCTGATCAAAACTAAATTTATGAGTTCGATTACTACAATATGTGTGGCATGATGTGAGGGAGGGAGAAAATGTTGGATGAGGATAGTAAAATGCGTTGAATCGAAATCATGATTGAATATAATATTTAATTTAATAAAGAGTTTATTGAGAAATAAAATTATAGATTCATTTTGTCTCTGCACCCTTATCTTCTTGGAACAGATGAATATATTTGATACATACAATATTGTCGATAGGTCGGTAAATATAGGACAATATAAAATAGGATTTTGTAGCTAGTTTGTCTTTTTATTGCACTAGCATCCTCAATATTTTCAATTATTCGGTATTGAATTGATTAATTTAAATTTATATTGAGTAAACATAAATTATAAAAAAAATGTTTTATATTAAAAGAAAAATATTTTAGACTTTGAATTAACCACTCTCATCCCACTAAAAAGAAAAATATCATTCTTTCAAAGTTTGTATAATTTTTATTATTATTATTTTATAGAAATTACGAAATTATTTTAAGGATGTCCTCGGCATTTAGGGATTATGAATAATAATAATAGAATATTGTTCAATAAGCAAAACATATTAGTTATCATTTTTTCTTAATGAAAATGACTCTAAAGCGATTGCAAATAAAGAATTGATCTGAAATAATATATTTCATCGCAAATATACCATTTCACAAAGTATGTATCTAAATAGGTCAAAATCTCGATAGTTAAGTTAACTTTGGGCCTTAAGTATTTTTCCAATACTTCTTAATATAGTATGACATGAAGGCAATAATACAAAAAGAATAATAAAACAAAATAATTTGATTGTGATTCGAAAAAGTTGAATAGTTCATATCCTTTATAAATTTAGTAACGTAATATATATAGTCCATTAAAGTTTCCATTCGAGTAAAAACAGCTTGTGAGTTCTATGCATCATTACATGTACTAAGCCAAAAAGAGGTTTATTCTTAGCAAACTTTTTTCGTCAAAAAATTATATTAATATCTATAAAATTATTTTTTTATTTATATATGAAAAACGCTTTTTTATATTTTTTTTGTTTTAGTTTTGTAATTTCTATGTTTCAACAATAGTATATTCTTCAATAAAATTAAATATTGCCTTAAATAACAAAAACATTAGCGAGAATTCAATGCATCCAAAACCAAACTCAAAATCTCAAAAGGTAATAATGAAGCTATAGATCTATATTAGTACTATCCTATTTCTTTTTTGATTTTTTTTTTTTTTTGGATAGTGCAAAAGAATAAAGAAATAAGGAAACGTTTGGTAAAGTGTATTAACAAAAATAATGTATGCATTAACACTTTGTATTAGTAGTCCCTTGTTTGGTACACTTTTAAATGCTATATATAACTAATGCAAAAATTACTTATACACTCTATTGTGTATTGAGAAGTGTATTGCTAATACGATGAATTTCTGGTATTAGTAATGCAAAATGACTCAATTACCCCTCAAAAACACTTTTACATCTTTTCCACCATAAAACTGAATGATACTTTTGTAAATAAATATTTTTATTCAATGTATACTATTTTTAAAATACCAAACCAAACAATGCATAAGAAATAATCTATGCATAATTAATGCAAGTATACCTAATACAAATATTACGAATACATTCTATTTAGCATTATTTTTATATATTCTACTATCCCAAAAAGAGGAAAAGAAAAATAAATAATTAATCCTATTTTTTAAAAAAAAAATTATTTAAAGAAAGAACAACTTCTTAAAAGGGTGGAAAAGAGCAAAATAAAAGACTCTTCTTTCTCTGTGTTTTAGAAATCTCATTGTTTTCACAAACTTTGATTTCTCACCAAACTCCATTGTTTTTTTTTTTAGCTTAAACAGTGAAACCCCACAAATCAATACTACTCATTACAATCTTGAATAATCAATAGAGTGAAAAAAGGCAAAAATATGGAAGGGGGAAATAGGAGGAGGAGCAAATCATCAAGAAATAATGGTGTTGTGGCAACAGGTTCAGTTTGGGAGAACAGAATGAAGCTTGATGAAGTAAAAGGTGGATTCAAAGTGTTTAGTAATAGTAGTATTGAAGAAACCCCAGATGAAAATGATGACAAAGATTGTGTTTTTATTAGTGGAAGTAATACTCAAGTGGATGAAAAGTTGGATATGGGGCCAAAAAGAGAAAATCTTGATGTTGGGGTAGTGAGTGGAAAGAGAAAAACTTGGAAAACTACTGAGAGTTTTGAGGGGAACCCAATTCAGATTGCTAGTAAAAAAACTGATTTGAGCAAAAATTTGGATGAAAAAAGTAGAGATTTGAGTGTTTCTGCTGATGGGGTTGCTGGGATTACAAAGAAAACTTTGAAAAATGAGAGTTTTGAGGGGAACCCTTTACAGATTGCTAGTAAAAAAACTGATCTGAGCAAAAATTTGGATGAAAAATGTAAAAATTTGAGTGTTTCTGTTGATGGGGTTGTTGGGATTACAAAGAGAACTTGGAAAAGTGAGAGTTTTGAGGGGAACCCTTTTCAGATAGCTAGTAAAAGATCTGATTTGAGGAAAAAATTGGATGAAAAAAGTAAAGATTTGAGTGTTTCTGCTGATGGGGTTTGTAAAAAAGTCCCAATTCAGAGCAAGAAAAGTTCTGAGCTGAGAAAGCTGAAATCTGATAAGTCTGTTAATGGGAATGTGAAAAAACCCAATCTTGAGGAGTCAAGTAAGAATCTTGAAGGATCAATTGGGATTAAGAAGACAAAATCTGAGGAGTTTGGTATGTGTGAAGAGAAATTTATCACAAGCAATGTGGTATCTGAGGATGAATCTGTAAATAAATTAGAAAAGAATCTTGAAAATGGAGATGATGATGAAGAATGGGACGACGTATTGGAGGAAGATATCAATGAGAGAAATGAAAAGAGAAGTATTGATGTTAAAGAAATTAGAGTTCAAGAACAGAATAAGCTTAAAAAGATTGTGATTGAAGAGAAGAGATTTCAGTACAATAATAAAAGGCAAATGCCAATTTCTTCAATTAATATGAAACAGTCCCCTCCTACTTTAGTCAATGCTAATATTCATCAAAGTGCAACAAGAACCAAATCAGGTAAAATGCCTGCATTTCCTTTTATGTTTTGCTTCATTCAATGTTTGCTCAGGTTCTCCAAAAATGTTGTTGTACATGTGTTTTATCATCCCAAAATGTGCTACTTGACTTGCGTTTCATTGACTCTTTGTTTATGAAGTTTGATTCTGAATTCCTTTTTGAATCTTGTTGCATTTTCAGATGAATTCCAATCTAGACAACATAGCAAACTACAAAGCTTGGGTGAGTTCAATCTCTTAATATCTTATTAGAACTCATGTGATACTGCATCTATGGTAAAATTTATTCGTATTCTATATTTATACTAAATCAATGAATGCATGACATGTGTCTTTCATACGCACATTTTTCACTTGAATTTCAAGCTGCTTGCACCTATTATTTATAGGTCCAATGTCCTCACCGCTTACTATTAAAATGTTGGGGAAGTGGTGGGGAATTACCGGTATTCAGTACTAGCAGAGTGAAAACTGATCATACCTTTCGGACTTTGGCATTTGCCTATTACCCGTATTCCATAGAAACTGACCTCAATAATGTTTGCAATCATACCTTAGTTCAGGATCTACGTACGAATATGTAGGAGGAGCTGCTGCCTTCCTGCTAATCGTTTCAAAGAAAAAGGAAACGAAACAATGAAGATTCACTTCATTAGTATTTCCTCTTACACAAATGTTGGAGCAAGAGCGGACACTAACTTTTTACCACGATTGATCAACTCACTCACTTGGACTGGCCTAGAATAGTTTGGTGGGGAAGTTTAATACGTATCTCATTTTAATTCTTAACTGCTTAAGTTACATTGGTTAGTTAAGTATAAACATCGTGTCCGTCGGGGTAGGTAACTACCCTACAACTATTAGCTCTGATTTTCTATTAAAACATTTTCTGCAGTTGATTTAGTGATGTGGAGAAATGTATCGAAATCAGCGTTAGTTTTTGGAATTGGAACCTTTGTTATCATTTCATCTTCGTATACTCAAGATCTCAATATCAGGTAATTAGGACCTTTAACTAAAAAAAAAACTGATTTCTATTTCTTAATTCTTGAATCATCTTTAACAAAAAATATTGAAGTGAACTATTCTTAATAATGGCGTTTTACAGCTTCATTTCTGCGCTCGCCTACTTGGGTCTGATCTATCTTGCTGCAATCTTTCTCTTTAGATCCCTCATTCACAGGTATTATATTGTAAAGTTATTTAAATTAACATGCATTGGCAGTGTTAAATTTGTTTATACTATCAATGCAATTTAACCGGTTATAACAAGTTATTATTACCGTATTTTGTTGGTTGCATATCATATTTTCTATAAAGAGTTTACCTATTGTTATAAGCTATGTTGTCGGTGTCTCTATAAATGTTGTGACTCGTGTATGATCCTTAAATATGTACTACTTTTGGAGGATTCAACACGCACTCATTGACTTTTTTTGAAGAGACCGAGCAACATAGGTTATAAGTCAGTTTGATCTGATGGTATAAAAAATGTATACACCATCAGTGCAAAAAGTTAAGTTCATTGTAAAATTACCAAATCTTGATATTATCCAATAACCTTTGTCTATCATTCGAATTGATTTTTATATCGTCTTTTCTTTTTCTTTGTGTGTGTGTCTGTAAATAGGAGAGCTATTGATATTGGTGAATCAAGTGAATGTGTAGTAGGCGAAGAAGAAGCACTGTGGATACTGAAATTGATACTTCCTTTAATAAATGAGTTTCTTTTGAAAATCAGAGCCCTTTTTTCTGGGGATCCTTTGACTACAATGAAGGTAAAGAAAAGTTCATACATTTCCATTTGACACCAATGTTCTTTATAGTTTTTCCAATGTCCGCACTTGATGTTTACACCGAATCTTATCAGTTATTATAATTAAGTGATTCGATGATGCCAACTTGTGTGCACGTTGACTAATTACACGGGGGTACCTACTACCTTCCACCAGCATAGGTACCAAGTAATTCAACCGAGAGGAAAAAAACACATAAATTATTCATGGTTAAGTAATAGAAGTTATGTTGCCTGGACTCTTCAAAATGCGCTTAGTCCATGATAGATCCTCCAAAACTAGTGCATTTATGGAGGATCCAATACGGGTGCAACAACATATTTGGAAAATTCGAGCAACATAAGATAGAAGTCTATGTGCCAAATATATATCATGTGTCTATCGGTCACTATAAATATCAAGTGCGGATAAGTTGTATTGTTTTTCCATGTTACTTCAATTATTTTCCTAATCTTGTGAACTTGTGGGAGTTTGACAAAATTTTACCTCTGGCAGATGGCAGTTCTGCTGTTTCTTTTGGCTAAGTTTGGTAGCTATATAACTATTTGGAAACTGTATAAATTGGGTGAGTTTTTTCTCTGAGGGTGTGTTTGGTATGAAGGAAAATGTTTTCCTAGAAAATGTTTTCCTGGAAAACAAGTTGATTTTTGACTTATTTTCTCATGTTTGGTTGGTGATTAGAAAATATTTTTCGGAAAAGATTTTTAGTGTTTGATTTATGAATGAAAAATATTTTTGAGAAATATCTTTTATTTTTATTAGAGTAGAAAATAATTTTTGAAATTGAAAA
>JAJOOH010030909.1:0-14938 GCA_029582605.1 Solanum gracilifrons
CCCCCCCCCCCCCCGAAAGAAGTAACAACCAACATATGGCCCAAAGGCATCAACATCAATCAAGTGGCCTTAAGGCAAGCAAACCAACTATAAGCGACCTATATGAGTAATCTCTAAGTTGTATCTAAGCACGAGGTCGCTATCATTATAATAGGAGTCCCAACAAGGGACGAACATAACAACTCTAGGAAGCCAACACACTAAACTTATGGCTATGAGTAGCTCATCCAAAGTACGCCTGACATATAGCTTTAACCTTTTAAGAAAACATGCTAAAAGAAGAGAGTAACCTAATCATACCTTTTTCCGTTGACTCCTTGCCATCCAATAACTTTTTCCCACAGCCCCACATTACTATAACAATCAATAACAAGAAGTACTATGACAATCCGACGAAAGATATGAATTTTCATCCTAAAATACTATTTGTGAGTTAAAGTAATTAGGATCCAATAAGAGGAGGGTCTCACCTTGCTATACAAGCTCATAGATATTTAATTTGGGGGTTTTTGAATTGGGGAATTTGGTTGGTTTTTAATCCTCCAAAGAATGATTTATGTAGTTATTCGATTTGGGGACCGATTAACAATCCGTTTTAGCAGATTTTTGACCCACCTATGGGTAAACAAATTTTGGAAGAAATTTTCAAATTCGACAGTAAGGCTCAAGGTTGACTTTTTCACTCAATTTTCGAGCCAATTATGTGCCAATTTGTGTCTACGAACTTATATACTCATCTAAATTACATTTATGACCAAATTGAAATAGTTCAAAGGCATAAAAGAAGAGCAAATCGTTAGTTGTCTCTTGCCTACCCGTGGATTCAATAGCATTTTGAAAGGTTACCTTATTCGAGAATCTCCAAATCTATGCTTATTTTCAACTCCCTAAAGCATTTTGTCGATTACTACACCCTTCATTGTCTTTGGGTGCCTAGGTATCCACATTAACTTTTTGAATTCCAATTAAGGCAAGTTGAAACTTTTAATAAAGTGTTGAAGTGTATTTATTAATTGAATAAAAGGTTAATGGATAATGGAGGTTCGGTATAAAAGAGATAACAAGCATTTCTATGAGTACCAATGCCATGAATATGAAATGCTTTGAGTACCAATGCCATGAATATGAAAAATTGGAGATTTTCTTCCTGAATTGATTAATGTGATTATGTGAGCTTGACTCCTAGTATATTGCACTAGATAAATGCTTGTGTTGCTGACTTGATATCGATGAATTGATTTTAGATGATGGCTCGCGTATGAAATACTTACTAGAGCAAATATTTTCCAAAAAATTTAACCAACCAAACATGAAAATATCATAAACACGCCCTTAGTTTCAATTAATTTTAAAACGACGAACGGAGATAAAAAGTGGCCACAATTTTCAGCCACTTTATTGGCCACCAGGCCCTACTCTTGGATACGTTGAAAGGATCGTTACAATCCAAACATATTAAAATCAAATATCTTTAGGTACAAAAATCGTTAGTTTGATTTTAAAGTGATATACAGCTCGCTAAATGTACAGAATTTGTTAGAGTTGAGTCATTTACAATCACGAACATACTCAGCATAGATACAATTACGCACAAGTCACAGCTTACAATCAATGACAAACTATAGAAAGGTGTGAAATATCTCATGCCAAATAAGCAGAAGCAATACCTTTCATCAAAGTCAAAACTGTCGCAATTCCATCCAACCTGAACAAATTTAACCTGCAGTAAATAAGATATAATGATTTATTCAAAAAAAAATTGTATCATCAATAGCACCAGTTGACTGGGAAGTTTAGAAAAACGAGTGGAATTTCTTTTTGAACTAATTTGGCCACTGGATTAGCTACTACCTATCAAATTCAGAAACTAAATGGACAAAACGGTCCTGCTTCCATGGAACATAAATGAGAAGCTTTTTCGTGTTCAATCTTTTGAAATTGGTGTTACCAATAATTACCACAATTATATACACTTAGGGGCACGGGTATAATGGAGAGTAATACAAACTAGAAGACTGGAACATAAATGAGAAGAGGCAACTATGCAGGCACGCCAGGCTGGGAGCTAAGAGCAACGGAGACATGCATGAAGTAAACAAGAATGAATTGTCCAAATTAGGCATTACAGACACTAGAAATACTAAAAGCTTGACAGCAACTGAAGGAGCACAACTGTGTAGTGTGGCTACTACATGGTCATACATAAAATAAAGGGAAATTTTCCATCAGGGAATTGAAGCAAAAAAATAGTAAACCTGAGATTAACAAGATTGCGCGGAGCCTTATAGAAAACGCCTGCGGAGAGGAATCACAAGTCAACACCCTCATCAAGCCCTTTAGAACTGATTATCACATTTGAATCAATTTGTTTATCAAACTTCTGTTTACGGCGGGCTTCAAAGTCCTTGAAGCCATCCATCTGGAAAAAGAAAAGGCAAATAGAATTCTTCATAAATGACTTTTTTAGTACTTGCAGAACTAAATAGTAGAATATTAGTGAGTAACCTGTTGAAATTGGTCCATGGAAATTGGATTTCCATGCAGGGATATGGTCTGCAAGCTCTTGCATTCTCTTAACAAATTTAGAGGCATCTGAACAATCCAGTTACCAAAAGGAAGCATGACTATCTAGTAAAAACATATACTTGATAGGAACAAGTACAAAAACTTGGATGATGATGCTTTAAATGGAAGATACTTGAAGTTCAATCCAATGACCTCAAATGTGGATCATTATGCGTATTTGGCTTTATTGCCGGTTTGCAATGTAGATGCTACTGGTTGTTTGATTATCTTCATTTCTTCATGAGGTCTTATTAAAAGGAAAAGCTTTTAGATGCACGTTTTAAGGTTAATGTATGAGTTCCCTTTTAACACTCATACACGGGGAAGTGAACTAGGCTTACAGATCATGCGAAGAGAGTTCCTAACTCTGCTTAATAGTATTATTAAGATAGAAAGTGAGAGAGAGAGCACATACAAGTATCACCAGTACAACAATAAGTTCAGCTTTTCGGTGTGACAAACAGGTATGCTTTTGATCCACGTGGTTTACTATTCTTTGCACATTTTATGTGTGACGATGATAGAGGCAGACACACACACACATGCACAGCAGTTGACTGCACATGTAGAGGTAAAGCACTGTATCGGTGTGGGCCACGAGAGCAGTACCAAATCGAGGTAAACTCTGAATACTAGATATGACCTCAAAATAACAAGGGTCACACACACATACACACAGGTAAAATTAGACACTAACCTGATTGAGATTGTTATTGTTCAGGCAGAGTGATTTTAGTTGAACAAGATTGCAAACTGATGCAGGAAGCTCTTCAATGGAATTATCTGAAAAGAAATATTGTTATCACGAGGCAAGATTTCCAAAAAACACACAGTAAACCTCATTATGCCACACTGAGGAATAAGAAACAGAACGTGAAAATCATGTACCAGTTCAAATGGATGGTGCCAAGAATATTATCTTATAAGCTTAACAGAGAAAATTTGTAGATTTTCCTTTAGCTTTCTAGGTCACCCAACACTCCAATTTTATCATCGGCCATAAATTTCACTTAATTTTATGTTGATGGTAACATGTTTTTTTTTCCTCGATGGATATTTGATACAGAGTTCCAGTGCCAGGAAAATAAAAGGAAATAGAGAAATAGCAAGAATGGATGAGTGACACTAAAATTTGAAGGTACCATTTGCTTGCAATTCTTCCAAAGAGAAGCAACTTCCAATTGATTCAGGAAAAAACTTTAACTTATTGTTTGAAATGTCCAACAGCACCAACTGCAGTGAAAAACCATTACTGTCAATTCCAAAGGCCTCATTTTCCAAAGAAGATGAATTAAGAATACTTTAAGTACAGGCTGAACGACTATCTCTGACAGACAAAAAACGGCATCATCATATTGAACTGAACTCACAAATAACAAAACATATTTGGAGTAAAAGTATATGCAAGTGTTTAGAATGATATGAACACTACTAGAGGATAGAGCTAGTTAACTTGATTGAAAAACTTTAATTCATAATCCCATGTCAGCAACCATGAGAATCAGATATACACCTAAAAGTGAACACTATACTTCTTGGTGTTACAATAGGATTGTACATCGTATCCTACATGGAAAAGGATTGTAGTGTATTATCTATAAGTAGACCTCAGTGTGATATTTACGTATCTTAATAATATTTTCTGAGTCTTTGTTTGTCAATGCGCAGAGAATTAAAATTTAGAAAAAAACAGTCAAATGGAACTTGTACTCTTGAATGCAGAGGGGAGCATGAATTAGAACTATTGTGTTGAGTGATTTATAACACTCCAAGAGACATCGTGATTTTGGGTATTGTAGGTGTAAAAAGTTTGAGGAGGTCAAGGGGGTAATTCGTAAAATGAAAACGGGAAGAGCGAACAGACTAGATGAGATGCCTATGAATTTTCGGAAGAGCGCAGGGGAAGTAGGCATTGAATGGCCAACTAGGCTGTTTAATATCATTTTAGGATGAATTAACTGCCCGAAGAATGGAGGTGGAGGACAATGATCCCGCTGTACAAGAAAAAGGATGATATTCAAAATTACAACAACTATAGAGTGGTATTAAACAACTAAATCACACTATGAAGGATTGGGAGAGGGTGGTAGAGATGACGATGAGAAGGAAGAGGGATATGTCTATTTTGGAGAACCAATTCAGATTCATGTCAGGGCAATCAACTATGGAAGTCATTCATTTTATAATGAGATTGTTGGATGAGTATAGAAATAGGAAGAGAAACCTACAAATGATGTTCATTGACTTAAAAAAGGCATATGACAGTCCCTAGGAAGATTTTATAGAGATGCTTGGAGCCCAGAGGTGTACATGTGGCATACATTAGAGGGATTAATAACATGTACGATGGAGTCAAAACCCAGTGAGAACAATGGGAGGAGACTTAGAACGCCTTCCTAGTAGAGATGGGGTTACACCATGGATCGATTCTTAGCCCATTTTTTATTTACCCAAGTGATAAATGAAGTGACACAATATATCCAAGTGGAGGTACCAAGCTTGGTACATATGACTTACATGCACCAGATTGAGGGGGAGTGCTCAAATAGGATTGTACATGGTGCCATACATGGAAAAGGATTGTAGTGTATTGTCTATAAACAATGCTTTGTGTAATAATGTAGTTTACGTATATTGAAAGTATTTTCCGAGTCTTTCTTTCTCACACTTGGTTCATCAATGACATTGAAGAAAAAAACTTGAGAAGAAAAATATTCAATATAAGGAGAGAGTGAAATAAAAAGGAAGAGCAGACGGCACTCAGGGTGGTGGACCTCAAGACAACCTGCAATAGAGCCACTTATTCTCCAAATTCAACCACCCTCCCCCAGGAGCTGCAGGACCCTATTCCAAATCCAAAATACTAACATAAGAGAGCAAAGAGACATCATCAACTACCAGGAAGATAATAGAAATTCATGAAGAAGCGGCATCACTATAGAAATAGAGAAAAAAAAGTAGGGCTTTTAGTTGTAAGAACAGAAAGTTGTAAGCAAAATGATCCATTAATATGGATATCAATATGCTGAATTTTCTACAAGATTGACACCATTTCATTAGACACCTTGGCACCTTTATACTCAGAAAAAAAAAATAACAAAGCAGTAAAGCAAGCTAAGAAATAATATATTAACTGGCACACTTTTTAGAATTGCGGAAGATGGCACCGTATTAGCCATCAGAATGGATCACTCACATTCTGCAATCTCCCAATAGTCTCAGGCAAGCTCATTAACAAGTTTGCTGAGACAGACAAACGCTCAAGCTTCACCAACTGGCCCACTGAATATGAGAACATTATGTTGTTAGAATAGAGAGTGTGATACTCTATAGCAGAGAAAATCCTGCTTAACTTCGCATACGATCTAGGACGGTGGGAAATTACATTCATCAGGCAATGCTCTGATTCGATTCCCATCAAGTGTTGCAACTTTCAAAGACTTAAGAAATCCCAGATTCACCAGGAGATTCTCAATAAGGTTATCAGCCAAAACCTGAAAAGAAATAATCTTTTGGCTGATATAACAAACTCTTTATAAAATTTTCTTTTTAAGAGAATACACCCTACAATATGTCAATATCAATATTATTCAGCATGAAAACCCAGATGAAGAGTCCCTTAAGAATAAATGAGAAGCAGACACTTTTCAGTTTTCCCAGGTAGAACTGATTTTCATCCCAGTAGAGTCTTGAGGACTCTTGTACAGATTACAACTGATTTTTTGTTTTTTTTAAATAGATTTTTGGAGTACCAGAAATATGTGTTGGTGTAGGTCCAATTCTTGTATACCACTGGTATACTTGGTGTAAGACCCCGAAAATTCGAACCTTGAAAAAATCAGATCAAGGTTGGAAGAGTGGGGACCAGCAAGGATACTAAAGTCCAAAAGTGATTAAACGTACTAGAACAAGCATGGAAGCACTTAGAGCAATAAGCGTGGATTTTGGGTGTGACACTTGGGCTTTTTACCCACCACATATTACCTCGTTGACAAAAAAATTGACTTTCATTACAGCTCCTTCACAGGGCTATTTCCTCCTAAGACTTATCCTACGATAGCTTAAAATCTCCCTTTGAAGTTAAGCTGTCAGCATATCTTTAATTTTGTGTTTGCCATTATATTTTGGACAAATTGTTACTGCTTTAATCTTGCATTTCCAACAGAGTAACACAGTTAATATTTACTAAAAGACACATCTAATCATGAATTCCCCTCAATCTGGATTTAGCAAGCCCGTTTATAGTAGGTTGAGGATACACCTGCACCCGGAAACTTCGACGGAAACTTGGTTTATATAGGTAACTATCTTGATATCTTAGAAATAGATACACAAAGGCACCAGAATGCAAAGTAGAGGTTCGTGCACTTGGCGAAAAATCTTTTCAAGTCCTACATGTCTATGATTGTGGGTTCTAATCTCCTTGGAGGCATTAGCTTTCACACAACAGCCCATTTCCTCCCTTCTTGTTTTCCTTGTTCTTTTACATTTGTTCCCCAATATATTTACGCAGGTTGTGCCCTACGGGCCTTTTTTTATTTTTCTTTCCCTTGGAGCCTTTGTTTTTCTATTTTCTTCTCTTTACTTTTGTTCTTCTATTATTTTATGCTATCAATTCTTCTTCTGCCTCAGTTTAGAGTAAAAGTTGATGATTTCAGTAGAACTTTTCATAGTTTCTAAAAATTAATTTTAATTAGTTAATGTGCATTTATTTTTTCTTGTTTATTTACAAATCTAAACCTGTGATGGCTTTCTGTGCCTTTGGATATTTGTTATTGATTGTATTATTCCTGAAGTTCAATTATATAGATTAAAGAGAATAAGCTCATAAAAGTTAAAGTATTATAAATGTAATCTATCTAACAAAAATACTAGGGGATTTCTTCTCATTTGTCCTAGCCTTGGTGGACATACTAGTGGGAGGTGGGAGGTGGGAGGTACCCTGTGGAATTAGTCAAGGTGCACACAAGCTAGGTTGGGTACCACGGTTATCAAAAAAAAAATTAAAAAAAATGTAAACTATCTTATTGATTGAATCCCAAATGCTGGGTTTTTTGGATAACTGTGGTGTCCAAGTCAACTTGTGTGCACCTCAACTAATTCCACAAGAAATTTGTCACCTCCCACCAACAACAAGTATCATGTAACTGTGTCTACCAAGGCTAGAACAAGTGGAAAGAAATCACTTAGCCTTTTTGTCTCTGTTGGGATTTGAATATGAGGCCTCATGGTTCTCAACCCAATTTATTGACCACTTGGCCACTATGTTGCTCGGACTCTTCAACAATGTCGATGGGTGCATGTCGGATGGCCACAAATGGGTGCACAAAATGTTTGTTGATGAGTGGTTCATTTGTTAAAAAACTTCTTTTTTTTTTTTTATGACAAGGGAAACCCACAGCCGCTACCCTTTGGGTGAGCACAGGGTAAAACCCCCGCTCCTATGCAATAGCTCGCAAACCACATAGGAGAGGTAACCCGCACTAGGCAAGCCTGGTGCGACGAGCTCGACCCAGAAGGTAAACCCCTTGCTTTCGCTGGCAAGGGGTTTCGAACTTGAGACCTCCAACATGGAAGTCCCAAGCTCAAACCACTAGGCCACCCTTTCATTTGTTAAAAAACTTATGACATAATTTAACAAATTAGTATTATCTTGAAATTCTATGAGATAGATATCTTTCTGCCTCCTCGAAATGTAATGCATAATTCATGTCCTTGACTGATCTCCAACAAGAAGAATACTTCTTCCATTCTATATCATCTTTGTATTAGACTATTGGAATGCAAATGTTAGAAAATTGTTAGTGTTAAGTAAGTCCCACAGAGAATTTTATCTCACACCTATAAATAAGTGTGTTGCATATTTCATTATCGTCAAGTTAGCTTCCCTTTTTATTCTTCTAACAAGATATCGGGCCCTACAATCTTAGTAGTGTCGTACTAAGTTGCTCGGACTCTGGTGAGGGTGTTCGATATGGGTGCGGATCTAGAGGTCGGATCTGTCATGATCTAATTTTTAAGATTCGAGGATATGGATCCATGTATGGATACATCTGCGGGGATTCGCCTAAAAATAATTAAAATATCTAAAAATAGAGTTATAAAACCTAAATTATGAGATATTTTGTGGAGAACTTGACGAGAATCGTGGAAGGAGATTAAAGGAAAAGGAGTGACAAATTTCTATATAAAAGATATTCCATTTTCTTTAATTTCATCTTAGCTTTTGTATTGATTATAGAAATCGTTAAAACTGTCCAGACTTTCCCCATCGAATTTGATCAAAGTACCCAAAATTGGTTGACCAAATCGGACACGGATCTCACACCCATGTCATGTCAACACGGGTGCGGCACCAAAAGTAAAGAGTTCGAGCAACTTAGGTGTCATCTGTAGCTTCCTCCAACCAGCAAATGGCCTTACACTGCAGAACCAAAGTGGAAATATGCCTATTTTTTTAAAAATAAACAAGAAACAACTATGTCATCCATTCTTTAAATAAAATTATATTAGCGAGACTCCAGTGGTTAGTACTTTTTCGAGGACTCTTGGCTAGATTTTCCATGAGGTTTTTGGCGACACTATCCATGTGACTTCAAGTGAATATTTACTTTCCATGCCTTTAGATAAGCAAAATCAAGTCAATTTCCCTTCCCCGTCTTAATTTTAAGGGGTTAGAATGTCAAACGCAAGTGTGTTAGCATATTGGAGTTTCATTTGGACCTTATCATAGATTTATATGTTAGTTGAAATATAAAGAACTAATTTATTTTTTTATTATTTTGCTAATAACCAAACTTCTAAATTTCATTAGAAGTAGTAGTTGTATTACTATTTCTTATTTTTGAAACTGAAAAATAAATAAGTAATAGTAATACAACTACTAATAATAATATATAGAAGTAATAGTAATAATATCAGTAATGGTATTACTATTACTTATATATATTCAATAACTTATGCTTCACCTTTTTTTTTTATGACGACATTAGTTGAGCTTATATGAGGAAATGTGGTAAGTGAAGATTCATATACGTGACCCCAATTTGTTTGAGACTGATCCGTAGTTGTTGTTGTTAGGATATTGGAGTTAGTGTTAAGTGTTAATGTTGTTGGACTTTGTGAAAGTTTTTGAGTTGGTCAAAGTTTACTCGTGCTTCCAGAAGAGAGAGGAGCACTTGGAGACCTGCCATAGTGCGGTGGTTAAGACTCAGATAGACTATGTGCTCCTTAGGAAGTGCGATAGAGTTTTGTTTAAGGATTGCAAGGTTATTCCAAGTGAAAATCTTACAACCTAACAGCTCAAGATTATGGATCTAGATATCAAGAGGATGAAGAAGAAGAAGAAGAAGACAAGGGTCACATGTGACCAACAAAGGATTAGATGGGGAGGCTTAACTACAGCCAGACCCTTGATGATTGGGGTGAAGTTGGCTGCTATGGTATCTTGTGGGAGTAGTGGGGACATAGACAATATGTGGTCTAAGACAGCTGATTGCATCAGGATAGCAACTAGAGAGGTGTTGGGTGTCTCAAGGCCAGGTGGACACAAAGAGGATGGGTGGTGGAATGGAGAGGTTCAAGGAAAAGTGGAAATTAAAAAGGTTCTTAGGCTAAATATTAATGGAAAGAATAACAAGGAGAACAAAAGGAGGAATAGGAGAGGTATAAGATGGCGAAGAAGGAAGCAAAGCTAGCGGTGACGGTAGCTAAATGGCAACTTTTGAACACTTGTATGAAGAGCTTGAGTGCAAAAAAAGCAATAGAAAGTTGTATAAGCTCGCGAAGGCGAGAGAGAAGAGGGCACAGGTCTTAGACCAAGTGAAGAGCATAAAGAACGAGAATGATAAAGTATTGGTCGAAGAGATGCACATTAGACGAAAATGGAAGACATATCTCCATAAACTCTTGAATGAAGAAGGGCAAAGGGATATCATGTTGGGGGAGCTAGAGCCTTTTCAAAGTCAAAGAGATTTTTCGTACTGTAGGTGCATTAACACCGCAAAGGTTGAGGGAGCTACTCGTAAGATACGGAGAGGAAGGCAACTGATTCAGATGAGACCCAGTAAATTTTTGGAAGAATACCGACAAGGCAAGTATTGAGCGATTGACTAGGTTGTTTAATGTCATTTCTAAGAAGGCTAAAATGTCGAAAGAATAGAGGTGGAGTACAACATATCCATTGTACACGAACGAGGGTGATATTCAGAATTGCAACAACTATGGGAGTATAAAGGTACGAAGCCAGACGATGGAAGTTTGGGAAAGAGTGGTCGAGATAAGGATGAGGAAGGGTGTGTCTATATCCGATAACCAATTTGGATTCATGCCGGAGAGATGAACTATAGAAGCCATTAATCCTGTAAGGAGATCGCTATAGCAGTAAAGAGATAGGAAGTTAGACTGATTAACCAAGAAAAGTTGTACAACAAAGTCCCTAGGGAGGTCCTTTGGAAATGTTTGGAGTCTAGAGGTGTACCTATGGCTTATATTAGGGCAATTAAGGACATGTACGATAGACCCAATACCCAAGTTAGAACAGTGGGAGGTGATTTAGAACATTTTTCGGCCATCATAGGGTTGCACCAGGGATCAGCCCTTAGCCCATACCTATTTGCCTAAGTGAAGGATAAATTTACATGACATATTCAATGGAATGGTGTCGTGCGTATATTATTCAAAGACGAGATAGTATTGATTGACAAGATACGCAGTGAAGTTAATAATAGGCTAGAAGTTTGGAGACAGGCCCTAGAGTTTAAAGGTTTCAAGTTAAGCAGACTAAAACCTAATACCTGGAGTGTAAGTTTAGTAACATAACACATGAGGCAGATGAGGTGGAAGTGAAGAACGAGTACAAGTCATATCCAAGAGAGAAAGTTTCAAGTATCTTGGGTCCATAATTCAAGGAGACAAAAAATTTGATAAGGATGTCGCACACCCCATTTGAGCGAGGTGGCTAAAATGGTGGCTTGCATCCGCAATACCGTATGATAAGAATGTGTCCACAAGGTTAAATGTAAGTTCTACACAGTGGTGGTTCACCCAACTTTGTTTTATGGGGCAGAGTGTCGGCTAGTCGAGTCGGGGAAATGAGGATGCGCAGATGGATGTGTAAATATACTAGGAGATATATGATTAGAAACGAAGTTATGTGAGGCAAGGTGGGAATTGCCTCCGTGGAGGACAAAATGAGTAAAGCGAGGTTGAGATGGTTCGGCCATGTGAAGAGGAGGTGTGTGGATGCGTCAGTAAGAGGTTGACTATAATAGAAGTTAAAAGGGGTAGAGTTACACCGAAAAAGAGCGCTCCGGTGGGGGGGGAGGGAAAACTTTATCTTGGTACATGATGTAGCTAGAAAAGGGTATGTTGTTGTTAAGTTGTTAAGTGTTAATGTTACTCTGGCCTCATTGGTTAAATATAAGATGTGTGAGATACCTCTAGATAAGTGTGTTGTGTTCCCTTATCATCAAGTTATCTATTAATTATCTTCGCTTCTCTTATCTTATCACATTGACAACATCATGTCCTCCAAAAGAAGCTAATTTTTCCTTGTTCAATTTCTCTTCCACAACAATGACAGACACTCATTACATTTTAGTTGTACCAATTCTGCAAATACCATGTACCTTTCTCCTAAATGACTTCTGGCTGCAGGAATATGACTGAAAACTCGACCTAGTTTTCATTATGAGATGTGGACACTGAAAATATAATAAGGTTTTCTAAACAGAAAAATGAGACTGCTGAGACACAAGGTAGGTACCAAATATGTAGTCAGTAGTACTTACTAGACGCTGCAAGTTAATTAGCTTGTTGATCTCCATGGGAATTTGAACTGCCACAATGGGGAAACTGAGAGATTAGCTTCAGAAACGATAAAAGCTTCAGGTAAATAAGATCATCAGACATATAAGCGGAGACAACAATTTCCCCAAGTAACACGGTTAAATTAATTGTCAGTAGAACATGGAATTGATAGTGATTTGTTTTTGTGCTCTAACTGACTAGACAAATATGAATCAGAAGCTTGAGAAATTTGAGCAATACCCAATTTATTGTGCGTCAAGTCGAGGGTGCGTACAGATCTCTCCAGGGAAATAACTTCATCGGGAAAAGACTGTCATGGAAAAAACAGTCTGGAGATCATAAGACTAACAGAAAAGATTAACCTGTATGTCCCTTATCTGTCAATATTTACATTTCTTCACAGTAAGCATTATTCATTTGAAACCAGCAAACTAGCAAGTAACAAGCATGCATGCATCTGATTGTATATCTGTGCCTATACATAAACACACACACACAAGACAATGACACCTCGCGATTAAGCAAACATATTTCATCATTGCATTGTGGACCCTCAGCAGTTTAGGAAGGTAAAGATCCACTCCCGTGAGAATTGCTCATAGTCATCTCGGGAATACATTAAACTATCTGCTGGTGTCAATGCCACTAATGTAGTAACTCCCTCTCACTGATTTGTGAGGCACAATCTACTCCCCAACAGTCAAATTAACCCAATTCTCATGGACATCATTTAGTTTTTGAAAACAAATTTGAAATTTATGTTAAAACTTAAAACTAGCATGTGATCTTTGTGGTGAAATGTTAATGCAAAAAGTTGAATAAGGAACACTTTTGACCCCTGAAAATGTAAATGTTTTCAAAGGAATTACTTAATTAGTATTGATGCTGATGGAGATTACTTAATTAATAGCATGCCACTAGTTCCCCGTTAATGTATTTGGTTACATGTCCATCTTTTATTCCTACTATTTCATTGTATACTTCCAGCTACCTCAGAGAACAGAGAACATTCTGTCGGGGCCAGCTTGCACTCACCTTGACTAATTCCAGTGGATACCTAAATCAGTCGGTAACTCTGTCCACCAAGGCTAAACCAGATGGGAAGAAATCACTCGGTGTTTTGTCTATGATGGAATTCAAACCTGAGACCTCAGGGCAGGGGAGTATCGAGAGAGGGTGCCGTGGGTTCACGTGAACCCATGCTCCCCTCTCTAGATCATATATAGTAGTGTTATATTTTTAAAAAAATATTTAAATATAGATGTGTGAACCCACATTCAAAGTATTATATATTAATATGATGATGATTGGGGTGCACCTCTCTAAGTGAGGATAGAAATTTAATCATATATATCTATCTTGTCTTTTTTAGTAACACCTCTACAATTGGTTATCGGTAACATTTTTGGCGTTTCAACTGAATTTTCTTTTGTTTTTTCCTTTAATCTTTCAAAATTTTCAAGTGTGTTACATTGAAAATTCCTAAAAAATTTAGCACCGTAAAATTTTATTATAATTAAATCAAATGCGCGTAGTAAAATTTAAAAATAGTAGTATTATATATGTTGAACCCAGTGTTTTAAAAGGCGGGGGCGTGAGGCGAGGCGTTTTATATAGTACAGGGTGAAGCGTAAGCCCCGAGACACGAGGTGTAAGTCCCATGGATCTACCGGGCGTAGTCCCATGTATATTCAATTTTATAGTTTTATTACTAATAAAATAAGCAAAAGTAAACCTTTCAATGATTTATGATTTTTATTTGAGATAAGTATTAAAAAACAATAATGAAGAAAAAAAGTATTATAATTACTATTTGAGAAATATCATTACACCAATAATAAAAATATAATTTAAAGCAAAAATAATTCAAAAATAAATTTAAAATGCCCGGACATACGTTTTTACGCCCAGGACTTGCGTTTTTATGCTCGGGGCATACGCCTCAAATTTTAGGACTTACGCCTTACGGATCTACCTCTTTAATTTACGCCCCGGAGCGTTTTTGGTATGCCCCTCCCCAAGATTCGCCCCAAAAACGTTTTTGAAAACACTGGTTGAACCTATAATTTTTTTAAAATTTAGGTTCAAATTTATACTTGAGATGCATTTTTTGTAATCGTGCCCAACTTGCCGATATCCTGGATACGCCTCTGCCTCAGGGTGCTCAACCCACTTCATTGACCACTAGGCCACACCTTGGGTGCCAAACAGAGAACATTCTAGAAGGAGAAACATGAATCAAATTCTCCTAAGTCTAAATAGTGAACTTAACCTGGCACACAAACTTTGTGCTCTTAGGAAATCTACTACAAAGTTTCATGAAGGATAACATCCAAGGAGATATCCAGCTTACTCTTATCCTGCATTCCAGAAAATATTCAGAGACCTCGTCTATACATCACAAGAAGGTAAAACACATATCGACCCATAAATAGTGATGTTACCTGAAATTTACTAATCCTAAAACAAAACATAGAAAAAATAAATGGGGTGGGGGGGGGGGGGGGGGGTGAATTGGCAAAAGAAACACCACCAGAAAAGGAAAAACCACCAAAAAAAAAGG